>JAOBAY020000011.1:0-35603 GCA_025331085.2 Zoanthus sociatus | reverse complement strand
AAGAGGCGGAGAATTTTCTGCTCGCGTCTGTAAATTTTTATATTCAAAAACCAATAAGTACTTCAAATTATACAGAAATTATTTTCTTTCTTCTTTGAAAAACACTTAAAATTCAACAAATATTATAACTGTAACGCAGAGAAACAACGCAGAACTAAGGAAGCCGCGCAGATTGAAGAGCTTTATGTAATATCCACGGAAACAGACTTTATGAATTATTTCCAGAATAGCCAAACGCCGACAGGAAATTTTGGCTATTTCTAGACTAATGTATAAGAAAAACAAAAAAAACTACTTAAATGACAAACACGGCGCTATTTTTTTCCACGAACATATTTTGGTTTTAAAAGGTTTTAAGGTTGAAAAGCCTTTTGAAATAACTTTAGAAGCGTTGTGTTTTCATTTCAATTGTTTGTGTGCGTCACTGAAATTTTATAAATCAACTCAAAGACAAGGGAACGAGCTTTTTATGTTAAAGAAACGTCAGATAAGGCATCATATATTCAGAAGTAGGCAGTTGAGTGGAGTTAGCAAAGTAAAATTTAGGAAACAACTCTGAGAAGCTAGTTTTATTTTTAATAGTAGGCTCTGAATACAGAGGAGACCTCTTTAAGCCACATTAAGGAAATGTATGGCGAGATAACTGAAAACAATTCGAGTCAAACACGAAAAGAAAATGTAAACCCGGGACGGAAATTGCATTTCCCAATATTTTTCGATCTCAATTTCTAAGCCGGCACCTAAGGGCTATTCCCACTCATTTGTTTTATTTTAAAACAGTTAGTAGGAATCACCAATAGTCCTTAAAGAAAACCTAATTTGAAATTTTGATATCGTTAAAACTAAGTATCCTTTTGAGACAAATTATTCAATATTAAGGTAATTAAAAATGTTTCAAGTCTAAAATACTAAAATCTTAAAATCTATATGGGCAAAATTAGAAGCTTACAGAAAGAATTAGCCATAACATGCAGGTTATGAACAAAAATAAAGAAAGATTTTTAATTTGAAGAAATAAATTTAGTATGTGTCAGGAATATATCAAAATTAATATCTATGTTCTAAAGAATGTTCTAAAAACGACAAAAACAAAAATTGGCTGAACGATGTGTCAATCAGATTAAGCTAATACTATTTTATAAGTTTCATTTTGCGAGTTCTCAAACAGAAATGTAAACATCAGCTGACCTTATTTTAAAAGCTTGGTAGTAAAGTAGCTAAATAACTGGATTTCGTTTACAGAATTAGCGACAAGACTTCTTAATTGTATATTTATACTACATTCCAGAAAAAGTCAAATCTAAGGAAGAGATTAAAAGACACGCAAACACATTCACGCAGGGCCTTAGGAGGCCAGAAGTTACTAAATTATAGTAAATAACTAAAATAAACTGACTAAGATGATAGCATTTTTTTTATATATTTTTAGTTTATTTTGTTTGGACAAAATTAATTACAAAAATGAAATTAAAAAAAAAAACACAAAATTAATTTCAACAAAATCCAGATATTTTCGCCTGACAAACAGAAAAACAAAGACAAAAAATTTTAAAATTTGAATTTTATTGATACAATACTTCTCACCTCTTGCGCTGGCCTCGCAACCAAGAATTTGATTGTTTCAGAAGAGTCATACACTAGCGGTTCAATATCTTCAATGCTTCCTACTGGTATATCATTTATCTGTGGAGATGTTGGTATTTTTGTGGCATTAAAATAAAAGTTTAAAATTTTATAGAGTAAGTTTTAAAACAGCCGGTAACTTAAGAAGCATAATAAACCTTTTTCTGTCGATACTTTGAAAAAGCACAAATATTAGTCGGAGTAATAAACCTTTAAAAAATTATTTTTAAGTCTAATTTTTTCTTAAATAAAATGCGTGTTCTTAGCACTCTATAAAAAATTCCCTTCAGCTGTTTCCATTTGGAAAACAAAACAGTATAAATTCATTTTTAAAAACAGGAATATATGGAACAATAAATCAAATGAACATGAATATATTGATTTTTCAAAAATGTTGAGCTCTTTTGATGAAAACAAAAAATGTTCACCTTTAGGACTTGGTCCCACATTACAATTCTTCCATCAAGATAGGCCACAGATCCTGGTTCAATCTATATTCGTATAGAAATATATATACAAATTATAACTAACTCATAATTCATCTGGTTTCAAAACACTGGAAAAAGCTGAATTAACTATTCAGTTTTGGAGCTTACGGAGGGTTCATTATTTATCGGGAGGACCGGGTCGTGTAACTTGAACAAAACTTGCTATTCTTCAGTTCCAAAGCCGTCTTGAATTTCAAGCAATTTATTAACACCCGTCAGAGGTTCCTAAAAAAATTGCAAGACCCTGTCTGAAATTAAAAGACGCGGATAATGAGAAATAACCCTGTTGTGTCACCATCTGATGTAAATATGACATTGTTTGAAAACTTCGCCTTTTTTATTTTTGAAACGATGCCTTTTTGTACTTTGGTATTATTTTTCAAAGCCCGTTATTTTATTGCAAAGTTTTTTCAAGACCCGCCATTTTTCAGCAAAAAAATTACAAGACCTTGTCTCTTTTTACACGACCCGGTTATTCTGATAAATAACGAATCCTCCCTTAATCTTCTGTAGTTTCACTGAAAATTGAAGCTTGACTTTGATGTAAAGAATGGCGATTAAAACCTTATAGATGGACAAGGTTCTTATAATTTTTTCTTGACGCGTCAATGGGCATTTTCGCTATGCGTGAAGTGTGAACGAGGATATTTATTTTTTTCCATTATTCGTGAATCTATATTTTTTGCCCCAATCGGGAAATGATTTTCCATTTTTCGCGATCCGTGGCATGCTTGAGCTTTGTGAACCCAACAACTTTTGCGGGAATAAGTTTATACCTCTTTGGACATTTTAGTGTTTTAAAAGCTCGTAAACTATACACCAAATTAAAAGTAAAACCTCTTTGACGCCCTCGTGGATGTAGAATTGGGAACTAAAACATAGTGAGTGTCTAGAATCTTGCCGTTTTTTTGTAACGATGCGTGAAAAGCCAATTACTTTATATACATGAAGCAGTTTTTCAAATACTTAAGTTTACTACGTAGAAAAAAAAATTTCAACTGATGATGTTTCGGACTAAACGTCAGTTGAAAACTCCTTTTTGCCACTAAGGTGTAAATTTATCTATTTGTAAAACTGTTTCTGCAGAAACACCGACGTCTGGCAGCATTCCATTTATGATACTCATGTACAACTAGGGAACCATTCTTTTACATGTAGTGGCCGAGGACGCGCGAATTCTGCTCGCTCAGCAGAAAAAGGGCGGGAAACTCACTGCACTGCCAGCTAAAGCAGACGAACGTCAACGATTCGTCGCGACTAAAGAGAAAGCATTTCTTCCATTTAGAGCAGAAGCGGTATTATAAATGAAATCATATTGCCTTTTAATTTAGCTATTCATAGAAAGGTAGGAAATTATTTAAAAGAGAAGTCATTTTGCCTCTAACGCCATGAAAACTAAGACTATAGAGTATAGTATAAGATTTCCAAAGTTAGCATTAGCTAAGCCCTGCCATCTTGAATTCTCTTCGACTCAAAAATTGATGCATATGAAGTCGATCAAACAAATGGTTAAGATTTCCGATCAGAAAAGTTTTTATGATTACATTATGATATTTGTCAAATTCTGTGGATGGTCTAAGGGCAAGCGAAACAGTCAAATGACCTTTAAATTAGATAATTTCAAATACTGTCATTGATAAGTTGTTCCCAGAAGACGATTTTCCCACAAGAAATTATTTTCTGATGTATCAACATATACTTTTAACATGTGATAACCTGTTAAAACCGTCAATTCATGAGTTAATTGTCTATATCTTCACCATCGATTACCTCACCTCACAAATATAAACCGCGGATTCATCATCTTCACCACAACAAAACGTTAGGCCCAGATCACAATTGCCAAACCACAACGTGATTTCCTGTTGTAGAGGAAATAAAAAAATAAAGAACTTTTGTAAACCTTGTAAATGCAAGTTACATATGTGTATGAAATTCCAGAAATTGTGTAGATAACACGAAAACAATTTACAACCTTTTCAATCACGATTTTGAAATATTCACAGCTTAAGCAGTTAATTACTGCAAAACACATGTTACTTCAGTAATTGCAGTTTAGCTTTGCATCTTGAGTGATAAATAATTAAAAGCTTGTTGCATGTTGAAACATCCAATCCCAAACATTGTCAGATATTTAAGCTTTATAGTTTCAATGTGGCTTAATTCGTGGTTCAATTGCTCTACAGATGGCTGTTTAAGAAAAGGATATTACTTAGTAGACAAGCAATTTTATTATTGTCATTTAGGTAAGTAATACAGCACAAATTATACACACCTCATATTCGTAATCAAGTTCTGGATCAAAATAAACTTGATCTGAAACAGCAGTGACATATGACTGACCATCAAAATTGACGTTTGAGTTTTCATCTGTACCATTCGGAACATAATTAACATCCTGCACTAACAATGTTACATTTGATGACAATCTACTCTCATTGCATTTGGGTTCATATGTATTAAAACTTCGCCTCATTCTTAGAAGTTCCAAGTCATCTTTTGAAAAATTAAATCTTCTGTGTGAACATTCAGAACTGCTAGTCCCATCATCTAGTGACCTTAGTCTTGAGAGGCATAGCTCATCTTGTCGAGGGCTAAATCTTTCATGAATGCCACTATCAGTGTCTACATCATGTGTAGGCATATCAGTTTGTGTTCCAGTTGAAACTACAGCATTTATCTCGCATTCAATGGGGGGATCTATCTTGCGTCGAACAATCATATGAATTGGAGATTCTGCATTTTTTATTGTTTTCACTGCCATTTCATGAGAAGCTTCAGAAAGATTCACATCATTGACCTGAGAAAAATTAGAAAATTGTTACTTTCATTTAATTTTCTCGTTAGCTTTATCTACATGTGAAAGCTCTAAATCTAGTAATATGGCTGGAACACCTAAAATTGGCTGAGACAGTATACAAATTACATGAATATCATGAGCTTCACTAAAATGGTTAGATTTGTCATGTACCAAATATCAATAATTATAATAATAATTAATAATTATACCTTATGAATTTAAGTTTGATTGCTGTTGCTTTCACTATTGTACTACTGATGGTATGAAACTATTTTTGGATGGTTAACATTTTTCCTTTTGTAACAATATTATACAAAAATTATGAAAACCTTTAAGAGATGTCAAATATTCAAAACACAAAAGTCTTAAAAAAAAGAAAAAAGCAGAAGTTACCTTTTATACAATAAACAACTGCAAATAAATTAAATCTTCCTCCATTTTCTGTGGTGTGATCTCTTGTTCCATTAGACTTTTGAAATTTGAGGTATTCTAATATGTCAAAGTATGCAACTCAGTAGTAAAGTTAGAAAGAAAGTGTTCCTCGAGTTGAATGCTCAGAAAAAATCATTGATGGGAATTGAACCCACAACCTTCTTGAGGTAGTCTGTTATTAAGTGATAGAGTCTTCTGATATCTAAGAAAATTGTTATAAACACTAATTCTTCTACAGTGCAAAAACAATCATCGGACTGGCTGAGACAGGTTTCTAAATACTGACAACAAGTTTGTCGTGTAGGTACACCAATATAATCTAAAGTTTGAGATCAGTTGTAAAAGCTGCACATACTATTACATGGAAAATAATATATTACCAGATGTCTTTCACACGCAAGTAAGTTATTCCTGAACTATGCTGTTTGGTTTGGTACAAACCTATCTGATTTTTCAGAACCAAAATATTTTTAAAGCTATGTTGGAGTTACAGTATCCCTGCATTAATGGAGTTTTATTTTTTTCACATCTTAAATGAACAGTTAGAAGGTTAGAAGGTGCTTGCCAGTCCTTAGAAATATTTAAAGTCTTAAAAACAATTTTGATTTTGTGATTTTAAGAACTTTAAAAAATCCTAAGTAAAAATGTAAAAGTTTTATGTTTAGGTCTTTAAATGTCTTAATGATTTCAATTCAAAGGTGATTCTTCTACTAGTTAAAGTTTGAACCTTTTTCTAGTTGTATCATACACACCGAATGCCTCAAAGAAACATCAAAAATGCCTGGAAAACTGCACAAGCAGTGACTTCAAAGCCTGCAATCCTGTAGGACTGAGGCATTCTAATCTTTCACTAGATCATGTGAGCAACATTTTGATTTACAAAGATCTTAAATTTTAAAAGTTTGGGTATTAAAGTTTAAAAAGGTGTTAAATTTCCTGAGTTAGAATCTGCAGAGCCCTGTAATTGTAGAAACTAATACACAACCTTACCTGATTTGTATTTCAGTTTTGTTTAGAATATTCTCCTGAAGGTGTTGAATTTTTATTTTCTCAATACTGAAGCTTGCTTGATTTCCTCAAAAAAGCCTACATATTCAAAAACTTGTTTGCATAACTTTTCTTTTCACAGCTTTTGTTAACTGTAAATGTTGTCTTGCTATATTTGAAAATTTTTATGAATTAAAATGAAGATGTGTTGAAATTAAGTTGGGTGCTACACCTTCAACAAAAGAATTGTGCAATCTACTTAATCATTATGGAATTTGGAATAGCTTTTCTGACTACATTGTTTCTTGTTAATGACAACAGGAAAGCCTTTAAGCGATTTTTGAAAAGCTTCCTTTCCCTACTTCCACTGACAATTAAAATGTTATTTTTGCACATAAAATTAAGATTATTTTACATTATTTTTATCAAACCTTACCTTTTCCAATTTTAACAGTGAACTTATAAAGCATTTATAAAAGGATTATAATCAATAATCCCAAAAAACTTTATTTTAAAAACAATATTACCTCTTAAAGATTTAAAGTACTTAAAGAAAAGTACTATACTAATAAAAAACCTTTAAAATTTTTCCATTAAGCAGCTAAATCCTTCATAATTATTGTTTTTCCACCAACTTCACCTGTAAAGTATTGCTTTATAAACAAATTTTACATTCAGGAAACATTAAAATTCTGCATAAATGAATGTTCGAATTCATAAACATATAGGCAATAACAGTTCCATGCATAGTATGATCAAAGTGATTAGTTTAGTTACAATGTTGAAAAACTGAAAAAAAGGTTTCAAATTTCTTTGTTAAAAGTTACTGGAACATTTATAATTTTCCAAAGAATTGTCTCTCTGATTTTTCAAAATTGAGATGTAGCTAGAGCAGAGATTAGTGAAATTATTGTGAAAAAAAGGCAGTCTGTTTCAAGACTGCAGGAAACTTCCTTTAATTTTTCCCTTAGCATATTAAGGTTGATCAATATGATTTCTAAGAAGCTACCATGCTGCTCAAAACAGTTGCAAAGTAGAAATTATGAAGAAAAGAGATTATAAAATAATCATTCAATAAATGAAAAAAAGAATTAAAAAAAAACTTTTATTCAGGGATGACTTTTTCAAAAAATGATTTATATTTGAAAATTTATGAATAAATTTAACATCAGGAGAGTCAAAGTGTGCAGTGATCAGTCTTCAGTTCTCTTTTTTTTCCATTGTTGTTAGTTATAGGAGTGGCTTTAGTTAAACTTGGCAGCTGCTACATTATTTTAGGATTTCCAATTAAGCTGGAAACTTAATCCTGTTTCACAATTAAATATCACCTGCAGAACTTCAGCAAAAGCATTTTTTTTAGATGATTTCCTGAAGTAAAAGTTTAGAATGCTTTGCCACATTAAACTTGTAAAAAATGCATTTCAACCACTCCTAAAACACAGTTATACAGAAATAGATCAAGGGATATTTTTCTAATATAAAAAATACTAGTATTAATATGTAGATTTTGTCCACTGACCTTTTGAATCTAATTTAAATGGAGAACTACTCCAACAAAATATTAAAATTAAAACCACGAAAACATTATTTGAAAATGGTGTAAATTAAGACCATGCTAGAATAAAAATGTTCATGAACTTCTTAAAAGCAAGTGTTACAAAATGGTTACCTTTATCATAGATGAAATTAGTTATTTTTTTCAGTTATTTAATTTTCATATACTATTTCTATATTTTAGAAGTTATTTGCGCCTTGCTAGTTTCAGTATAACCAACCTCATGATGGTTTTGCATGTTTCCTATAAAACTACAAATATTTAAAAAACTGTGTTTTTCTGAAAAAAGTACGTACCCATAAAATATATTTAATTTGTTATGAGTATAAATAGATAGTGATGAAGCTGTCAAGATAAGATACCCCTTGGCATTATCTTGTTTCACTTCTTCAAAACCCTATCATAATTATAAATGTTAATAATTAATATTTACAAATTGTCTTTTTAACAGGATAAAACGAGAATAAAAGTGTGACACAATTTGAAACTTGCTGTCATGTAGGTGAATGAAAAATAATTAAAAAATAGAAACACCGCAACAGCGCGGAACACAAATCGAAAACTGGAAATAGCATTAAAATTGACAAATCCAGTTGTTTTCAAGTAGACTAATTTACCATCGCCCACTCAATTGTCTTGAAACTATAAACACTAAAAAATTAGAATAAGTGTTGAAGAGAAAACGAAGACAATGTGATGATAAGGAAAATTTTTCATTTAACTCAATAATTATTTTTGTTATTTACATAGAATTAGAAAATGATTTCATACAAGATAGAACACTTGATAAACAGTTTCTAAACAAAACTCTCCGACCAAGGAAAGGCCATTAATATCTTCATTTAAATTTCATTTCTGGTGCTGACAGACAAAAAGTTTTTTAATAGTCACATAGAGCCTGGTAATATGTTTTGCATTCAAAATCTTACACAATACGGTATTTATTGTGTTAAAATTATTCTTTTAGTTTAAGACACTCTCTGAAACTAAATTGGAAAGATAGAAACTCATTCAGTGATTCACGAATTACAATGAAAGTTACATGTAACGCAAATAAACGTACATGTGGTAAAATTTTATCAACTGTAGCATTCTTAAAATGCCGTCATGAATTAGAAAGACGCACGGAAGTTTTCTATACCGAGGCTTTGACCTCGCGAAACCAAGGACCATCTAAGATTTGATAGGAGAGATAAATAGCAGCTGATTCTTCAAGTTTGTCATGCACACTCGACTTGAAATGCTAAATATAAGACGCCATTGCCCCCAAGAGCTTTCATTCCGCAAAATGTTTGCGGCGAAACGCACAATAATTGATCCTAACCTTTGTTTTGTTTTAGCATTGTCATAAAAAAAATAACACTTTATTTAAGTGTGGAAAGCCGTCGCAATTTTTGGCGTTCAATCATAAAAGTTATTGATAAAACCTCATTTTAAAGACAAAGCCCTTTTTTCAAGGACAACCAATGTAATGAAAAAAATTCTATTCCTGAGACATCTGCTTTTTCTGATGAAGGCAACAGACTCAAAGTCAAAGACATTCGCGTTTAGAACCACAAAATGTTGTTACCGTTAACATATTTTATCTCGTTTTCTTCCTGACCGCATTTCAATATATCCATATCTAAAGATATACACAGCACAAATTGTTTCATCGCAAGCGAAGTTGCGATAAGAGCCCCTTTGTTGTAAAAACATCGAAAATTTAAAAAAAGATAGACAATAATCTTAGTTCGATTTAACTGACTATCCGAGATCATAAGTTCATTGATAAGGAAGTTATTTTTACTACTTATTTTCATAAAATGAAAAATAATTCTACTTGAAACGGTATAAAGTTAAGAAAATCGATGAAAACAAAAGAAACTGAATTTGAAGAAGCCATAACGCACGTGACGGAGACAAAAACGCATTACATTCGCTAATACCCGAGAGGGTGCACAAGAACACTGTAACAAAAACTTTCTTGGCACAAAAGAGGACAATAAGTTCGTTGAGGTTATCAATAGAAATTACTTTGAAATGTGTCTTAGACTTGTAAATTGTTAATGTTAGCTTAGGGATGATTAAATTCACTGAAACCGCAAGAGCTAACATTTACCCGTCTTCTTTTCCTATTAGTAATTCGAAATAGGAAGAAATATATACCTTCAATGTCTAATTTGTTTACAAGCATAATTGCAAGCTCACAGCTCGACGATCTCTTCCACAGCGGAAGCCCATGAGTTTTTAGTTAGTTTATTAATCTATTTTGACATATAAAATACCGTTCAGTATAAGTTCTGTTGGATTAGAAACCATTTTAAGCAAATAAAAGTCTTCAGCTCTATTATGAACTTTCGTAAATCATACTCTGGAACACATATGCTTTCTTCAAATGCTATGAAAGGCTCTATGATTAAGTAAAAATTTCAACACTATTTACCTGAAAAAAAGATTCAAAACAGCGCAACCTAAACACTCAAATGATAACCTGACCGTTATTTGAGAAAATCATTTGACATATTGTTTGACCTTCGCCAGTGAAAAGAAATACAACCTCGCAGATGTTTTTTTTTGTTTTGCTTTTAACGAAGAAACATTTACCTTGATAATTTCATCGTTCATTTTTAGTCCTTCAGATTTTGAGGCGGGACCTCCTTCGGCTACCCTTGAAACCACAATTCCCCCTCCGATGGAATTACTTCCGACCTGAAACAAACAAATAAAAGAGTTAAGACGTGAACAATTATTCGCTGAACTTTGAATGCTCTTTAAATGAACTGCATGTCTTTACAAAGAGGAGGATGATTCGTTACGTCGAGGCGCTACCGGTCAGACATTTTAAAAACAATCTGTCTCCGTTTTAAGCAACTCGAGCGCCCCAAAGTACTCTCTTGTCATTGATAATAATAGTGGAACCCGTTCGAAAGAACAGAGCGTTGAAGGGTTTCTTCGTATTGTGATAAACATTTATCACGCGAGGTGCAAAAGCGATTAAATTTTCATAAAAGTTCACATTTTTTAACTCCCGGTGTAAATTCTTTTACATTTTTCATGTGCTGTCCGGAATCGCCCTAATGAACTTGCAGGCCAAGTATGTTAACTTCGAATGTTTCTATTTCGGCATTCTCAGTCTTGAAAGGGGAAAGGTCCATTGTTTGCGATAGGATTGACAGCACGAATAGTTTGTTTCTTTGTGAGAACGTGCGCGGCAGCGAAAATCTAAAAATATTCGTGTCAAAAACAATCAAAAAATCATTCAGTAGTACCTCCGTTCCACCCATAATATTAAATCCCAGCGATCCATCAATCCGTTCAAGAACGACTTCCACTTCTGTTTCCTCTATCCCCTGAAAGGAACACAATCAAACGGTGTTTACAATGAAAGGCACATAAAAGCCACATATACTCGTCATGTATATTTACTAACAACTTACAAACTATTGTACTTGGGGCAAAAATAACACCAAATGTCACAAAGCTAAAAAACCTACATGACCAAAAATAAGAAGTGTGCGTAATTTTTTCACACTCCACAGCACATTTACATTCAATACAAATTAGGCGGCGTTGTGTTAAACCACGGCAACAAGTTGATAATTTATCTCCCATCGGCTCCTTGCCATGCTAAGACGTATAATGAATAATAATAATCTTAGTGTATGTTATTTTGCTTTGCCCGAAGGCTTCTTCATGTAACTTGGAAATATCCAGCCGGGCTCTCTAATTGATCAAAAGTGATAGGCTACACTGATCCTGTTAGAAATTCAAACTAATATGCATAACTATAATCAGTACATTCCTACTGTCTCCGCGGTCCAAGGCTTTAAAAACCAACTTACTTGATCACTACGGATATTGAGTTGTTTCTGCAAATAACCGATCTGTGACCGGTACTCGCGCAATTTTCGCTCAAAATTCAGCGCATGAATTTCGTACGCGTGAAGTTCTTTCTCCAGATTAAGTATTCGATTCTGCAATGATTCTTCTCGTGTTACTGTTCGCTCACAAACCAAATCATTTTCATGCTCCATTTTTGTTAGTTTCATCTGTAAAGACGCAACCTGCGTCTGCAGCGCTTTTATGCAGTCATGTGAATTTGGTTCCTGGTAAAGAAGAGGCAGCCCACAGCCTTTCTGACAAACAACTACCTGAGAAAATTCACAAGTTCCCGGCGAGTTAGAAATTATCGTAGATTGATCCATGATCTGCCCCTTTGAATCAGTAACCCCTTTAAACTGGCATCTATTTAAGTGCACGCTTTGATTTTCAACTTTCAGTATCACAGGGCAACCTCGGCGAAAATTAGCACAACGTACATTGAGTCTGGCGATAAGGCTAGTCAGGGGTAAAATTCTTTTCAGGTCGTCAACAGCGAGCTGTTCGCAAGTTAGTGGACATGTCCCACTCTCAGCAACCCACTGAACAATACATTGGGCACAAAATACATGTCCACATGGAGTAGCTAAAGGGTCCTCCAAAAGTTTTAAACATATACTACATTTCAAATCATCATCAATTGGCTCCAGAAATCGTTCAACGTCGAATCCCATTCCAATGACCTACACAAAAAAGACACAAGAGAAAATGCTTGTTAGTTGATACGTTTCCACTCTTTTGAACTTAGCGACACAACAAGGCAGGGCGGAGCTTAGAACGCGACTACGTCAATAACAAACTCTGACAATGACAGTACAAAAATCTGATTGGTTTAAAGTCGATTTCACATGTTCTTTTTCCGGTCTCTTCACCGCTTCCTGCAGATGGCGCGAAAAAAATAACATAAAATGCCAAAGGAGAAGAGAGAGATAAACATTGCATTGAGAAAAATATTCATTAGCCAGCTAATTTGAACGATGGCGTTTCAAACACAAAACCTTCTTAGTTTGTTTTCTCTTCCTCCCACTGAGCTCGCTAATTCTTCATATTATGATAATGAATTGAGTTGATGGTTCAGTTGTGGTTGGATAGTTTTTCTAAAACAGTAACACATTCATGACACATTCACGGCTCTTAGCAAACGAAATCTACTGCTTCCTTAAATATTTGAGGAGAAATAAAACACATGAAGTAAACACGGTTAGATTTTATTCTCCGACATGGTGGTTTTGCACTTCTGAAAAAGGGCCGCAAAAAGCGGAAAAATTATTACGATTCTGCTTGTAGTACCTGGCAAAAACCTGCAAAATCGTTCAAGTGTCACTTTGCAGATATTGATCACAATTTTTTATCTATTTTTTTAAAGGTCCGACTGTTTAATTTACGTTACCCTTTCGGCATCGGCAAGTTATACACCTCGTATAAGTAAAGGCGATAATTAAAACTAATGGTCACCTAAATCGAGAATGTCACCAGGCAATTTCAGGCCCTTTGAAATCAGGTATCGCTGTTGCTATATCTACTCATCTAAAAGTGATTGGAAGAACTTACTACTTTCAGAAAGGTTTGAAACGACAAGGATTAAGATTACATCTATCGCCAAAGAAACTCTGCGTTCATTAGACAATGGTTTTCTTTTAAAGTATGAAACATTTTTCAATGGATTAATTTCTTTTCTGTTTGGTTAATGTTAGCTTATAATCACGGATTCACAAAAGCGCGCCGCCATAAATAGTTACCAGCTAGCCACGAGAAAACTTCATTGAAAAGGTCGGAACTCATTCGTGATATTGTTAATCTCGTCATTCTGATCTGTCGATTACAGTTGTCGAAAATGTTAACGATGAAGTTCATTCTGGATTCAAAAGATCGGATTTGAACCGAATGAAAAATATAATGATAGCGGCAGATTATATATTCTCTTTGATGTTACTGACTGGAAGTTGAACAATAATTTTTTTGTGAATAAAGACAATAGAAAGCGGTTATTTAATCTCATTCAATTTTTTCTCTGCCCTTGCGTTCATTTTTTCTCCATTACTTCTTTTAAACGAATGTCTCAATTTTCTGCTACAAAAAGACATAAATTTGCATGCATTCTTTCCACTGCTTTCAAAAATTCAATTCATTCGAGTGCAGATTAGGTTTGCGGAAACTAAACTCGCAGCTATTTGTTTTTGTTTTGTTTTCAAGCACTCGCTAATACTCGCTAATAGTTTTTTGGTTTTTTTACGACTTTCTGTTATGTTTACACCAAACTATAAAGCAAGCGGCCAAAACGTTCAGAACTAAACGAAAGATCAAGAAATGTGTACCTACATATCTTTTAAGATATTTCTGAAAGCATTCCAGATGTTCACCAGAACTACTTTAGAAATGAACTGCACTTCTCGATTTTAAAGATTGCTTTCATCAAATATTGCTTTGTTAATGCACGTTTACTTTATACGTTAAATCTCGAAAATCAAATTTTAGTAGATCCGAGTTAAAAATGCAGTTTAGAGAACTCTTCTTACGTACAAGTTAAAAAGATTGATCGAGTTTTAGTACATAAACTTTAGTCGTTTTTGATCTTCGATATGGTCTGCGGTCAAGAATTGATAAAATACTCGGAATTCGCACTGGATTGAACAATCAGGACTTATCAGTACAAAGGCCGTCTAAGGTCATTTTGTGTGAACAACCCTATGACAGCACTTCATCTGTAGTTAATTTTATTTTCGCGTTGCACAAACCTTTCTTCAAATTTAAATAAGATTTAAGGTTTGTAAGAATAATGATTATTTTTAAAGACGATTTACCACACAGTTCCCCGATGAACCACGCAAGACAAGTTTGCGATAGAAGTTGTAGTTTTCAAATCAAAACTTAATGACTGATTATGTTCCTTTCACCATGCATTAAAATCTTTTCGTTGACATCATTTTCAGGATAACGAGACAAATTAAAGCGTAACTCCAAAATGTTCTTGTTGTGAAAACTGAGATCCCGAGAAAAGAGGAAACTGCATTTGAAATTGTCACGCGAGTTGTCGCAAATAACTTCTCTGGGAACGGAAAGAGGAGCACGCAATCTCTGTTGTAAAAAGATGTCGTGTGTTTGTCAAGAGCATGTAACTAGATGATTTAAGTTCTTTTGCCCATGTACAAAGTCGAAAATGTTCAACCTTGTTGTCATATATACATTACAGTATAATAGAAGAGCTCGTTACCTTTTGTTCACTTTAGAAGATAAAGAAATCGCCATCACAGTAGAAATCCCCAAACGTAAAATGCTTCATATCACAAGGTTATCTGTGATACTCAACACTCCCCGATTTTAAGGTGTACACAGATTAAAAAAAGGAAAATGACATCCACTTCGGTACTTGATCCCTTTCATAATTGACGTGTTTTACAAACTTGAAATGGTGCAGACATCGAGGTTCATTCAACAATTTGAAGTGAACCAAAACAGGTTGGCATTTATTCATCCTAAGATGTTTATCGTATCAGTTGAACGCTACAACAGGGTTAGTTTCACGGACATGGGAGAGAAGAGTTTTGCACTTTTGGGAGGTAGCTAGACAAGTGAAATTCAGCACCACGGGATATCAAACCGTTTTTATCTCAATCCGCTATCTTTAACGTCAAGTATCCAAGACTCTGAAATAAGTAATTACGAATTACAAATAATCCGGCGAATCTTTTATAAGACATCTTTAAAGAAATTAATTTTCTTTTATGAGTGAAATCAATTTATTTATGTATATATATTTTTTAAAAAAAAACATTGCTTATCATTAGGGTTTTGTAAACGGTTAGCTTAGGGGTTTGCTGTAAAGTGTCGAAAGTCCAGAATTTTATTCGTTTATTGTTGGTCGGTTTTCTTATTCGAAATTATAAATTAAGATGTCGGATGAAAAGCCGCTTCAAAAGTAGATTAGTATAGTAGCTAGCAGACGGATTTGACAATGCATTGGCAAAATTAACTCCCATCTCATCCTTTGAAAGGTTGATATTAGACCCTGTCATTATTTAGGTATCATATCAGCGCGTATGCTACAATTTCGCTCTTTGGATCGTGTTTGATCTCCACCGCAAGATGACGCGGATCCGAGAGTTTTGTCCTTCGCTACCCTGAATGGAGTTTTTTTCTTTGTTAAATCTAATTCTTGTAAGTAGGGATTTTTTTTAAAAAAGCTGTTACGTGGGTTTAGCACTTATAATATTCTGGCCAATGTTTTTAAATCTGTGTGAGGCGAGTCAATAATCGGATCAGAGCTGGACTGAAATTTTGCTAAAAAATGCAAAAAAAATGAACTTTTGAAAAAAGTTTGCTTGTTCGGTATCTTTTGAAGTTATGAGGCGTGAAGTTCACCAGCAAGAATACAAAAGATGAACATAATCTATTCTTCTGTCGATCCTTGGTTCCTATGATCAACGCCTCATTAAAAATTCTTTCTTGAGAAAAAACAGGCACAATTTCTTATCAGCTTCATCGCAATTATCTTTTCTGAAAGAAACCCGATTAAATTAAGACTCCAGTCTCGAAGAATCCCTTGGTTTGGATTCAGCTGTAATCGTTTTAGCCGATATTAAAATAAACCTTACGAGAAAAAACGGTATTGTTTTTGTCAAACTTCGTAAATTAGAATTTGAACAATGCTTACCACCAGATGAGTTTTCCCTTAAACGAAATTTGATTGATAAGCCCAGATTCTTTTTCCTGTTTCCCAGACACCAAAAAATGGCTAATTTTTCCTTCTCTTATTTCTCTTTTCCTCATTAAGTGTGAAGCAGTTGAAATCTACGTGTCACAAGACTCGTTTTTAGTTTTCTGGTAGAGTGAAATTGAGTAGGTATCTCACCCACTCAGTCTTTGCACAATATATTATATCAAGAATTCTGAAAGGCGTGTAGTTGATTGTTTTATTGAAAATGCTACTACATATTAGCTTGTTGTTCAGCTGTTATCAACAAGTTGGCGCATGCGCTTCTGTAGAACAGATACGAGTAATCTTTAAATCCCGAGTTGAAACCGAAGATTATTATCTTCGGTTCAACTCTAGAAAAAATGAACATCCTTAATGAGAGTTTACTTTTTCTTTGTTAATATTTTTGTCTCTCGTAATCTAAATCATTGCATTTATGATAGAGAAAAGCTCCGATAAGCTGACTCAACTGTGTTTACACAGGACAAACGATTTTCTTTGCTAAAAGGAAATGAAAATCGATCTTTTGTGAAAACGTCTAAACAAAAGGCATGTATCATAACACAATTTCCAGCGTTAAATATTGTCTAAACGTCTTCCATCTTATGAAACGTTACTTTTTCTCATTAATACAGGGACCCATCATAGTTGATTCCCACGACCTCAAGAGATGATACTTCACTCAAATGATTACCACATTGACAATAAGGCGCAAATCAATCGTAACTGGCCTGTCGTCCTTCGGGAAAAAAGTTCACAAAACTCCCGGACTAATTTTTCTTTTTAGCCAGCTCATTTTAGTTATGCCTACATTGCACGGTATCTAAACAGACTCGAGACTAAAATTCTGAATCTTTCAAATTCAGAACTGATCGTTTTCCGCCGTCAGCGTAACTGGTGGTGTCAAATCTCAAGATTCAATGAAGGATAAATATACTTCATTGTGTCTGGGTAGTTTATACAGTAAAGGTAATACAACATGCCTGAACATTTCAAATGCATAGCATATTAGGGAAACAGTTTAAAAACCGGAAGTTATTAGGGATACCAAGATACATTTCGCACCTTGATTTACAATTCCTCCCTTCTTGTTCTATCTCTTTGCAAAGACTACTAATCTATGAAAGTTCAAACACCGTAAATTTTAATGGTCAAATATCTTTAACACTAGTAGTAATCAAAGATTAGGCAAGTGCGTTTGAGGTATTTATATTAATAAATTAACATTTTTCTTTTGTCTCACGACAAGTCACTATGATTGTTCGCGACGTTTCGACTGCTTACTGCTAGTCTTCTTCAGGCGATGGGGTCGACCATGGTTTCGGTACAGCATTATGTATGGCGGTGGTTTGTTGTGATTGGCTAATTTCGATCATTGGTATTTATATTTTTGTACTGAATAAAGTAGCCGAATAAAAAAAAGAGCCGAGATTGCGTTCTAGCTGGTTGGAGTCTTTGACCCTAAACATTTTTTTTTACAATTTCATCACGTTCCATCAGAACTAACATTTACACAATAACATGAAAGCGAGGCTTCCTTTCAAAAGACCCTGAAATGCGAAGGCCGGCCGCATAGTTAGACTACTTGGTAAGATGCCAGTCTATCGTGCGGGAGGCTAGGGTTTGCTTAAACATCTGCAAACGGTTAGACTTTCGCGTCTTCTCGGATAATGACGTTAAATCGTAGGCCCTCGGAGACTTCTGTGTTTATGTGTGTATGTCATGTGAAAAGTTTCCGTCCACCTTTGAGTGATAAAGATGGTGTCCCCAATTAGTGGGCCTTTGGCCGGCTTAATAAGACTTAACACCTAAATAAAGTTGTTGTTATCATTGTTACAGTCTTGAAATCGACATAATTAGTATGCTTTCGAGTGAAAATAAAAAAAAGAAGGGCGTTAGTACTCATTGAATTTCTTAAAAAAAGTAATATTGAAATTTGAACAGCGTGTGGCTGCCATTTTGCATTTGGAGACAGAAAGAGTCTATTAAATGTTATTTTAGCGCGCATTTACTGCGATATTGAGCTTTTTATCGATAGTTGTTTTTAAAGCAAATGGATCGAAAATCTGTACGCTTGGAGGAATTTCAAAACTCTCTGGTGTTCCAGGAATTTGTACTAAACAAGGAAATTTAACAAAGCATGGCTAGACTCGTCGAAGATCAAGTAAATGCCTTACCTTGGTATTTAGTTTTGTGGATATAACATTAATAGAATATAAACTCAATAAGAGATTGGAGAAGCGATTTGTGATCGATTGGAAATTTATCAGCAATGAACGATCGACTTCATATCATTGTGGTCAGGAGGAAAAACCAGAAAACCCAGTTTTTGCATAGACATGACAGTATACATTACAAGATCACCTTCCGCGTCACGCAGAAGTCAAATTAACCCGACCTACCTCCCCCAAGGGATATAGGTGGGGAATTTCCGACCATCTGGGGCCATATTTTTTGAAAAAGAAAAAAAAATCCCCCAACCCCTCGGGCAGCAAAGATGTTTTCTTTCCCAAAATTTAATAAACTGGAAAACAGTTTTTAGTTTTCATTCCTTTTCTTCAACGTAAATTTATACATGCAGTCTTCAAAGGCATCACTTATAATTAGCAAACTAACTACAAAGATTAAAATGTTATTTTTTTATGTTGTGCGCACTGTCACGGTTAGGATCTTTTGTTCTAGGTGTGATGCTTCATTACATCTCAAAGCCTATTGTTATTTGTGCACTGTCAACCTCATATTTCAATAGGGAAAAGGAGAACAAAAACGTATAACAAAGAAAGCCATCGAGTTTCATAACCAGTCTACTCTATCAACTTTGTTCTGATATAGAATTCCGCAATACAAAATATTTACTGTTTGCGGTCATAATCGGTTTCTCTTTCACTCACACAGCGTTTGATATAACAAGAACTCTTTGAAGACCCTAACTACTCCTTACGACAACCCTCCATTAAATGCCACATGTCATCGGACAAAAATGACAAAACGCACAAATGATGCCAATGAGCAACCAAATCGCCGTCCAGTGGAAGTTAAGAAATTGTTAAGATTTGTTTTTCAGAAACTTTCAAGAACTTCCAGGGCTGTAAAATGATTCCTGGGATTGTTGGCAAGATTCCTAGCTCCTATACGAACCCTGCATAAAATATAATTTTGCAAAACTATAATTTTTTTTCTAAAACTATAGTATTGCGGCTGGGGGAGCCATCCGAAAACCCTAGGGGTTCTTCTGACAACGTCCAAACAACGTTTTGCGCTACCTAAATGGAAAGGACAAGCTTACCTTAATAAAGAAATTCCCAAATCTTAGCTCAATTCAAACCGTTCTTAAAGATAAGGAAATGGTCAAAATTAACAAACAAAGTTTAGACAGCAACAATCTAAACGAAAGGGTGTTTTAAAAAAACCAAAGGCTATTGGTTGTGATAAAACAAAGGAATTACCATGAATAATATAGTACAAATACCAAAACAAGAAAAATAATTATCAGAAAGATATTTATTAAAAATCGCTGCTTATGTTGGAGTTACAAAACTAACATTGTACAATAAATAAACAATGTCTTTCTACAATTTATCACAAAATATTACAAAACTGTTCGTAGCAAAACTTTAATGAATTTCCATCTTCAAAAGCCGTCGGACTGCCGTGGATTAAGACGCTATTCAAATCCCATGAATAGTGAATCGTAAAACCGGTACTTTAGCGGTCATTAATACCAAAATTACTTCAGGTAAACGGATAGGAAAATATTCTACTAACTTAATACCGAAAATAGGTTTGCCACACGAATTATGGCTCTAATATTTACACTCGTACATTAAACCTCTTCATACAAAAGCAGATTTTTTTGGGTCAATAAAATATACGATATCGAGATCTAAAAATTTGCATATTAAAAGATATCTACAATCTGCAATGGTTTAAAACCAGCAAAATCTTAGAGTATAAAACGACTATTACCAAATGGGACAATTGTCTCCTCATCAGAGTGAATGCAACAGTAAAACATTTGTTAACTTACGCTATATACAACAACTTAAGAGATCTTTTAAATAAATTTAAAAATCATCAGAGTTCTTTGAACCTTTTTCCACAGTGAACTTGCAGCTGTCTTCAGTTTAACTAAATAAAGTATTTTTTAGACTCCCTGTAAAACAAAAACAACAACAGAGTTAATAATATACTTTTTATGAACCTATCAATATTTACCACGAGGAATTGATGAAGGGTGTGTGTGTATGGGGTGTTTAGAAGGAGGGAGAGTGGTACTTCGTTAGTAAAGCTTTCAATGCACAGAGATGCTAAAAAATGCCCCTCTATCTTGGGTTTCCCACAAGGTTGGATTTTAGTAATTAATACTCTATTTAGTATTTTATTGTGCAAGAACGAGTAGTGCTTTAATGGATCAATTTTTCACAGTAAATTAGAGACGGAAGTTGTTGTTTTTTTTAATTAAGAAAGCTAGCAAAAACCCTCATAGAAATCCAGTGTTTCATGAGAGCGACGTTCACCGGTGTCCCGG
This sequence comes from Zoanthus sociatus, assembly GCA_025331085.2. NCBI lineage: Eukaryota > Metazoa > Cnidaria > Anthozoa > Zoantharia > Zoanthidae > Zoanthus > Zoanthus sociatus. The sequence goes on along the minus strand of JAOBAY020000011.1, from coordinate 14,636 downwards.
GTTTGTTCAGTAGTCGTAGCACCATAGGGAGCCCCTTTTATAGCGAAAAGCATCTTAAATTAAGGAAAATACACTCCTTTTTTAACAAGAATATTGTTTTTCAGACCGAGGCTGGATATTCCTATTTTTTGGGCCGATTCTAGGCTGAAAATATTCTTACGAATATTCTTAGTTTCGGAAATATCGGTGGCACGGAATTTTTGGTATCAAAGAGCTTCAAAGGTAATAGATCTGCACATGACTTCGCCATTTGGGATTAGAGTGCAGTTTCAATACATGTAATCAGTAATATGTTTATTTCAAACATGCAAAATTATATTCTTAACCAAATCTGAGCCTGAGGATTTTTCTTAAAATATTCTTAAAATTTGGCCAATATCAGCCTCAATATTCTTATAAAGTATATTTTTATAAAAAAAAAAGAGTGTATGGTTTTATGACGTAACTCCAACCACCCTTTGTTCCCTTCCCTCCAGCGGATTTAATAAATTCGGGGCAAAACGATAATCCATCGTAGGTTAGCTCCAGTTGTAAAGACAATCATAGAAATAAGTTAATGATGCTAAGACGTTTGACCAAAAACAATTATGTTCCAAAGGATGAAGAAATTGAAAAACTCTATATACTGCAAAGCTTTAAATGCGACAGATGTGCTTGATTCTGGATGACGTGTTAAAGACTGAAACACAACACGTAAAATCAATTACAGAATCCTTTCAGTGGGATCCAGAAATACCTAATTTGAGGCCCAGTTCACGTGACAGAAGGAGACAATGGCGTAAATGTTTTTCTTTCTGATACATCAGTACAAATGTTAGTCTTATTTCTTCATCTGAAAAATTTTCGATTGCTGTTAGTTTTAAAATTCATTGGCGGCAGGAAAGGGGAAAAAGGTTTTGCTAGTAAGCCAAATGAGTTCTTTTAGACCCATGCAAAGCCAACTATAGCAACAGCTGTCATGTGTCAAAACTTTGATTGTAACACTGAGACAAACTTTCATAGGAGCGAATAATTGGCTGCATTTCCTAATCAACGTGTAATGCTTGATTCTTATCAACGAGCAAGTAAAACTAATTTAGCGGGAATGTATTTTTGAACAACTTTATACGAAATTAAAAACTAATCTTAAAATACGGTATTTTTAACAAATTTCTAAACATGAGGATATTACCGGATTTAGATATTAACCCTCATCCTGAGCTTTGAATTTCGCCTTACATCGATTGTAGTTAACAAGTAGATGCAAATTAAAAGCAGGAAACGCTAGCTTAAATAAATTGTAAAGCCAGGAAACGAAACATTTTTGTATACAAAAGTATAGGCGGACCCTTGTTATCCAAGTAATTTCGAATAATAGCGTGTTTTCGTACTAATCTTCCCTCTTAGAATATAGACCATGTTTGTCGGTTATAAACATTATGCGCTCCAATTGCTGCATTCAGTTTTCAACTACACTTCCAATATTAAAAGTTGCATTTAACAATCCTAGACAATTACACAAACAGCCGAAAAACTCGGCACTGCTTTTAAGTTGATATTCCATAAGTTAAACACAAACACACACACAAAATTATAAAGAAGCAGTTATTTTAATACTTAAGGAGACCCGTAAATATTCAGTCCAGCTTAAATTTAATTTGCTTTGATTTGTACAATGTTCTAACATCAAAACTATATTTAGTTTTGCAAATGGATAAGTACAGATGTTTCGGACTAGAGTTCTTCGTCGGAGTGAACGAGACGAAAGACTTCAGTCTGAAAAGTCAGTTAAACATTCATTTTTTTTTCACTACGGTGTAAAACTTATCCATTTGAAAAACTGTTTCTGTAGAAACACCGACACAGCATCCATTTATGCTATTTTGTTTTGCTTAACCATTCTATGTTTTTCTCTAACAACGTAAAATTACCACAAAACGACAAAAAGATAAACCAAGTGATTCAATCTATGCTATATTAAAATTATGAGCATCTTCGTATGAAGAGTGAAAAATTGAAGTTTCGAGTATTAGATTTTCGTGTGAGTAAAAATTGTTAACTTTGACAGGAACGTGTTCGTTTCTTGCTTCAGGGAATAGATCGCGTCGCTCGGTCTGCGATTTTTAGCACTGTAATTACAAATTATCTTTACCGAACCGAAAAATAACGACCATTAATCATTATTGTAATAGCCTGTCGGTTTTGATCCAAAGGATTAAAGTGAAAAAATTTCTCCCACAATTGAAAGGCACAATAGGATGGCAGCCTGTCGCGCGAGTATCAGAAATAAGTTACGTAAAAGGAAAACGAAAAAAAAATCTTTTCGACAAAATAGGTTCTTCTTGTTGGTAGCAGAAAAAGGGACAAATTGACATGGGAAGGTGCTAAGATTAAGATCATTATGGAAGACGAAGCAAAATTTTCGATATTTTTTCAATAAATACCTTAATAGCTAAGGAATGCAGACATGTAATGTTCCGCATTATGAATGAAAAGAGCTCTGCGACAACCTTGTACTTTGGTTAACACTGACTAATTAAGATTATTGTAATGAATTGCACAAATATAAAAAAACTGAGTTCTCTCAGATTGAACATTTTACATGCATAATACGACGTTGGGCGGAAAACAAATTTCACAGACTTGCAACAGTTAAAGTTGAAAGACAAGCTATTCTAATTACTTAAAATCAGAAAAAATATACGCAAAGACTTGAGAATTATTGCAACTTTGAAAGATCTACGATAACAGCAGAACTGGAAGCTAAAAGCACTATAGCTTCATAGTGATATAAATCACATATACTTTTGATTACGGTGAACAATTGCTTTTGTCTTGTCGACCTAACGCTTCCTTATTTAGAGTAAGTTAAGAATATGGTGATCATTACTAAATGAAATTTATTGTTCATGAAGTCGCTTTTAAAGACACAGCATACTTCAGCGCCATTGTTTGGAAGTGGAAAACGCGTTTGAACCTGTTATATCTGAAACTCTGACATCAGATTAAGCCTTTAACGCGAGTATTATCTCAGACGTTAATAACAAATAGTTTTAGTCACTAGGATAAAGTCGAGTAACAATTATCTTATGAGTATGAATAAAATACCTAGGTATCAATTAACATATGATGATGAATGAATTACCTAGGTATCTATTCTTTGGGAATTGTTTTTTTTATTAGAATACTTTTATTAGTATATTTACAAGATGATTGCGGATAAGACATTTTACGTTCGTGTGTTGCTTTAAGATTTGAATTTAATCCTTTGTTTTGAAAACCTCTAGTCAAAGTAATTATTTGCAGCTCTGTGAACACATTTATGTTATATTTTCTTTATAAAAAAGTCTGGCAATTAGTTTAGAGACTAATACATGTGAAATATATCATCAACCGCAAGCAAGGGTCAACAAAAGCTTTAGTATTAAAAGTTTTGACTATAATTTGTACTTCTTTTATCTGAATATACTTTTCAGTAAAACAACTTATGTTATTTACCGGTGAAGAAAATAATTTAAGATAAGGACTAATTAAAAAACTAAAAAATGAAACATAATCTTAGTACAAATGCAAGAAAAAATAAAACCGAGGTTTAAAATATTCAATATCTACAAAGGAGGTTTATATGTATATATTAAACTAAACTTCTTATTACTTTTGAGTTATTGAAATAAAATTTTAGGAACTTTTAGGAACTACCATGAACTAAACACAAATTTTTACCCGCGATTTAAGGATTAATCTTTTACATAAGTTCTTTAGGTAATTAGTTACTATACAAGCTTAATTTATTATTTTTAGGGTGTTTATTGTATAACGTCTGACCTTGTAAATAAATGACAATACGTATGCATTGCGTCACACTTGAGAGCAACTGAACCTAAAATAGAAACATGTCAGATCTTTTGTTAATTATATTTAGTTTACTTCATTCAGCATTAAACAATGCCATTTTAAAATAATCAGTACGGAATTTTAAAAAAATAAATCTTGTTGTTTTGGGTGAGCTTCCCGACTTTAAAGGCAATTTGTCCTCTCAGTGTGCACATCGCTGGAATCTATATTTCTGGTTTTAGTATATTCGAGATGGTGCTGTTTTTTGCTTATAGCGTGTGCTAATGGTTGAACCTACATGTCTTATCAACTAAGGAGGTTCAATTGAAACCGTAGACCCAGTACCGCTCCTCCCTATCGGGGAGCTTTAAAAGTATCTACAAACACTTATCGCGGCATTAAAAGTGACCCCGGAGTTGTTTTGTTTGTCTGTTCTGGCATTCTTAATGTATGCGAAGCAGACAATTCAGAACTCTGTCGACTCTGAAAATTATTGTTTTAGGCGCTTAACACGGCGGTGAAATACTCTATTTAGCTTTTTAAAGTACGCCTCTAATAGAAGTAAATATTGAACATATCACTTCCGCTGGTACTAGCTGCAATGCGGCTTTTGTTATATAATACCTTTACAAAGTTCGAGAAAAACATGATAAAAAGTCGGTAACAAAAACAGGAAACTAATTAGTGACTTAGAGTTGAACTAACTACAATAAAATAATCTTTAACTGAAAAATACTAGTCTTCAGTTTAACTAAAGTTTAGCCGAAAGCTGTTTAGGTTTGGGGGTAGAAATTTCAGTCTTTTGTGAAACAATGCAGGCCAAATATTTAATTAGTAGTCTTGAGTGCTAGAATGTAAAATATTTGGTTTCAAAAACAAACCGAACTTGTAAACAAAAGGTACGAAAGAGAATTGAGAGAAAAACATTGTCGACGATGATGGAAATGACTTTTAAACATCTCTCAAAAATGATAACAAATGGCTTTTGTTTTACATTTTACCCTGCCCTTTTAATATCAATGATTTATTAACACTTATCAAAACAACGCGAAAAAAAGCGAAATCTGAACGCTTTAATGCTCTCGGTATCTTGAAGCAAAACTACATGGACAAAAGAAAGACAACTGATTTCAAAAGTTGTTTTGCTTTAGCAATACACAGTGTACAAAAAACAGCATACAGCAAAGTGTTTATACACATCTAAGTATCAAGCGGGTACAACAAAGGACTTGTATTATACAAACTGTTAATCGATAGGGCGTTGAAGCTTTAAGTCTAATCGCAACTCTCTTAATTAACAAATTAAACATAAGTGAAATCGACCCCGGGGAATATTCTTGTTTGTTTAGTCACAAAGATGGCAAAGACTATTGAAATAATTAGTTAATTGAGTTCCAAAATTATGTTGAAAACGAAGCGGCCAAATCAAAAGCGTAGCAATGTAATCGGCAAGGGACGGCAAAAAGTGTTAGGAAAGGTAATTTAACGAATGATATTTGCTAAGCCGGTTCGTAAGTGCACTTAGAAGAATCATTGCCAACTTTCCAAAGCCTGCTCTTATGGATAACAACCACAAATGGAGCCGGGGTTTTATTAATGAACACCGACCATTGAGCATATTGGAGGGGAAACGGTTCGGTTAATATGAAGCTCTCAAACTGAACTCTTAACTTCAAAGAAACCTCTCCAATGTTAAGAATCAATATAGAAAAGAAATAAATGAATTGTGTCGATTGTGTATGTAGATAATGTTCCTCTTCTAACAGCTTAAACAAATCATGTTCTCTGAAATTCACCTTTGAAACCTAGTATGTATGCTTTGACATAACAATATCGCAATAATTAGAAAATTATTTCTTATAGTGAGTAAGAGACAGGAGTAAGGGCAGGAGTATTTTTAAGTTCAACACGCTACAAGTCAAACACATTCAGTAAACGATACCGCACTTTGAATTCCCTCCAGGCTCTAGGGTTAGCGGGTGAGCTTTGGTTTATGAGGACATTTCAATAAAATCTCCGTAAAGATTAGGTTGATAAGAGTCGCCTATTCAAAATAGCTGAAATAAAACCGAAATTGCGCATAATTATGCGCAAGACTTTTGTTCCTAGCTATTATGTTATCAGAAGGAGGAGACGGGACTTAAATAAACAAAGCGGCCGCATGAGAACTTCTGGAACGTTCATCAAACTTGCAATGCTTTGTGGTTGTTCAAGCCAAGAAGCAATAATAACACCGACTGCAACTATTTGAAGAAACTAGCCCCCGTCTGCAGACGTTGCACTTTGATGGTTTGACAATTCCGTGTTATCCAATGATGTAAAATTGCTAATCGAACATCGTTTAGTTAAAGTAATCTATGAACCGTTAACTTTCTTGTGGAACTTGAACTTGAAAAAAATGCCATCGATAACTTGGCATTTTTAAATAGTTTTCACAAATAAAAAAACCGCATCAATTTACGAGGCCGATTTTCTCACTATTCTAAAATCCTTTAAAAAAATAACTTAAATAGTATGTGCGTTTTACCTAGGCAAAGTTTGTGAGAAATCTCGAGCAGGTGAGAACCCTAGACTGCGCGCGTCTCCGGTTTTCACTGATCTACTCTCGAATTCTCCCAAACGTTAGCCTCGGTTTTCACCAGGCTATGAAGGCAGAGAGTACATGTTTAATTTATTAGGTTAAAGCTAGATTAATACTTTACAAGCCAAGTGGCCCATATCTTCTCTCCGGTTTCTATAGTGTTACTAAGCAGATAGGAGTCTATAACTCCGCCTGGATGGACACTAATCTATCGCAGGTTAGCTCCCAGCAGATGCTGGTACTCATTTACCTACCCCAGAAGGATGGAAAGCCGAGTTACCTTAGACGGAAAAGAAGGTCACACAAATGTTCAAATCCTGGCAGAGCCGGGTCGAACGGGGGACCATGTGCTGGGAAAGCAAAGATCTTACCAGTGTGTCAACTATGCCTACTTTTTATTTAATAATTAATGAATACACATCTCTCCTCTCCGAGGGACAGTTTGCGTAAGTACTGAGTCCTAGGCACGAAACTATGCATAGATTCCAAACGTCTTTCCCATTAGACCCTTCTAATAGGAATAGCAGATTGTGGAAACAGTTTGTACAATACCAGAATACCGCAGTATATTCTCAAATACCGCAATATATTCTCAAATACTTTCACTACTAAACATTTTTAAACGGTTTTCACAGTCCCAAAAGGGCAAAAATGAAAATCATTCAATGATTCGGTAAACTCGGCTACGTAGTATAGAAATAAGTTACACAAACTTACTCAGTTGGATCTCCAAGTTCTAGTTGAGGTTTCTCGCCTTTGCGGAAACGAACCAAGGAGTCTCGTTTTGGATGATGTTTAACTTTTCTTACTTTGCGTTTTTTCTCTTGACCGTCACTTGTGCGAGATCTGGAAGTTGAGCGGTCGCGATGGCGGTTATGATGAAAATGGCGCTGTGGAGTCTCTGGTATACTAGATCTGGAAATAATCATTTTAATATAAGATATTAATGAAATTCACTAGTACTTTCATTTCAAATTCTCGTCTTCGTATGAGAAAAGAGCATCACCAATTATAGTAATGAAGGGCTTGAAATTGTGACTCACTGCATAGTCGCCAACGCAATGCGACCAAAAATTGAGAGCTGGCGACTAGAACTGGTCGCCAACAGGCGAATTAACCCTTTACATGCTAGACTTTTGAAAGCCAAAAATTTTAATTTTCTTAGAAAATAAAACTGCAGAATAAGTCAAAACCATTGACGTTTCTAGATTATACTTGCAAAGACATAAAAAATGAATGGTCATTTAATAAGGTTTCATCGACAGGTTCAAAAGTTAAGACAAGTTTAATTGTCTTGCATACAAAATAACATTTAAAAATATGATCTTCAAATTTAAGTCATGTATCACTTAAGTTGGCGACCAAAATTTTCCCTGATGTCGCCAGCTGGCTCCAGAGAAAAAAAAGGTAATCGCGAGCCCTGTTAAATGCCTTCACCAAGATTCTATCTTCTTAAAACTAATGAATATTATCATGCTTTAACGATTTTATGAACGATAATGAGAGCGGTAATGTACGAGATTTAAGCTATTGTGTAAAGGACCAAACAAATATTTCAGAATTTAAAGTGAGTTGATCTCTTTACTTATAGACAGAGGCGCAGCGCACTGACCAATTGAGCTAAGAAGCCACCAGTGGGGAAGCACTGATGTTTTTTAATGGTCCATCAACACATTTTTAAACAGCATCAAAAAAAATTTTACTTGCATTCAATTCAAACCAAAATCGAAGAATTATGTAACGATTACTTAACAATTAGAACAACAAAAAAACTCTTCGTTTGATAATTTCTTTGCAAAGTTCGCGATTAAAGTTTAAAACCCAGTTTATTCAGTTATTCAAAGTTTTCAAATGTTTCTCTATTCACCATAAATACTATCTTATATTCTTATAAAATAAATATATTAATATACATAGAGTAATAGTAAAATTGGCGAGGAAGTCCATAAAGAAACTTTAAGAGCTTATTAACTATGGGCTTCCTCATATTAGATTTGAAAAAGTGCTTTATTGATTGCTCTGGGAGGCGTAGTATAAAATTTTAATTAAGAAAGAAAACGCAAGACATATATTAAAAGAGCACACACTTATCACATAAAGAACAAAAGAGTGAAAACAACGCGTACAATTTTAATTTCTCTAACGAAAAAGAAGAAATCTTTTGAGATTTTTGGAACACTGAGCGGTAGTTCCAGATGATTTGTTTTGACTGTCAAGAGAATTGAAAAATTTAGGACCTTGATAACGGATTGACAATTTTAGTATATTTATCCGAAAAGAAATATAAAAATTGGAAGAGTTTTTAGTATAATATTTATGAATCTGGTTTGCTAGATTTAACGTATTATTGAAGGAATTTGGATGTAAGCCTTTGGAAAAGGAAAAGTTACACACAAGGGTAACTTTTTTCATGAATAATACTATACAAAATTTTAGTTCAGTTAAGCTGGTAACGGTTACATTCCCTTTGGAATATGATTCATGAACTTACGTGGTAGTGGTTGTTTCATTATTAAGAGTAGGTGAAGCGACATCTATTGATCTTTCAGTACTGGGTGTCCCCATACTGCCGGCTTTGGGTTTCTTCAATGCAGACTTCAGCGGTTTCTTCTTTAATATTTCTTGTACTGACGGAGTTACGTCTGATACAGCCGTTGCTATTGGACCAACAGCACCTGCCATTGTAACAACAAGTTTAACATAACATATGAAAATAAAATACACAGGGAGTGGAGCTATTATTTTGCTTTTGTATAACTGTATCAGTTGATCAATAGAAATATATACAGTACATGTACACGGAAAGATACAACATTATCTATGAGTAATGAAAAGTCATCAAATATAAAAGTTGCAACGAGTGAAACATTTTTAACACGAGAAGATGAAAATCTTTCAGTAGGCAAATGTAATAATTTTTTATTAAGTTAAACATATAATTCAACACTGAAACAAATTCAGATGATAAACTAAACTTTTGGAAAAAAAGGCGTGAGATTATGCAATATAAATATCTCTGTTTTAGTTAAAAATAGAAATTGTAACATGAGAAGACAATTTCGTATCTTAGTAACAATCTTCTCCATATCTTAGTAACAATGGCATGACTAAAACCCATTAACTCACCATCTGTGCTTTTCTCTTGTTCTTTTGCCTTTGAACTGTCTCGGAGATCATCTGACGTGAGTTTGTGTGATTGGACGTTTTTTGTTTTGGTTTGGCGAGGAGGCATCATAACAGCCGCCTCATCCCCAGTGTCGGAAGAGCTATCCTCGTCCTTATCTTTGTCTTTCGCTGGTTCCTCATCGTCTGGTGTAGTATCTAAAGCAACAGGGTAAAACCAATCGGATTGAATAATGGTAGAAAAGGAGAGGACAGTAGGGTAATCCTCGTCCTCTAGAATAGTGGATAAGAAAACAATGCGCCAGTTGAGTAAAGCAATAAAAAGATGTCGGGGGTAGTAACCGATAGAAGAAAAGGGGGTTGGAAAACCGATGGAAGAAGAAAAAGATGCAGTAAAGTCAATGAAAAAGAGGAGGTTGTGGTAACCAATGGAAGTAGAAGAGGATGGCGTAACCCATGGAAGTAGAAGAGGATGGGATAACCAATAAAAGTAGAAGAGGATGGCGTAACCCATGGAAGTAGAAGAGGATGGGGTAACCAATGAAAGTAGAAGAGGATGGCGTAACCCATGGAAGTAGAAGAGGATGGGATAACCAATAGAAGTAGAAGTGGACGGGTTAACCAATGAAAGTAGAAGAGGACGGGGTAACCAATGGAAGTAGCAGAGGATGCGGTAACCAATGGAAGTAGAAGAGGACGGGTTAACCAATGGAAGTAGAAGAGGATACGGTAACCAATGGAAGTAGAAGAGGACGGCGTAACCAATGGAAGTGGAAGAGGACGGGTTAACCAATGGAAGTAGAAGAGGATGTGGTAACCAATGGAAGTAGAAGAGGATGAAGTAACCAATGGAAGTAGAAGAGGACGGGGTAACTGTAATCGAAAAGGAGCGTGAGGTTATAAAATCAAAGGAAGAGTAGAAGGATATAGTTATAATAGCTAGCTTTATCATAATTTCAAACACACGCATACATACGTTTCATGTTTTTATAAGTAACTATATACAAACTGTACATATTTTAAGAAGACAAAAAGAAAAGTACTATGTTAAGTACTATATATTCAAATAAAAACCTATACTAAAAATGAAAAAACTCAGCCAGTGGTTCACTTACCCATAGGAGTACTGTGCATTGGACCATCAGAGGCGTAAAACGGTGCTGTAACATTCAGATAACAAGTTAATGAGCTAATAGTGGCAGATGGAAAGATATAAGCAGGAGGAAGCTTTCCATTTCTTATATACTTACTTTTTCTTTTCTTTTTTTTCTTTCCCTTATTTTCATCAGGCCATTTAGAATCGTTTTCACCTGCAAAAACAATAAAGTATCATATTGTAGTACACTGATAGTTTGTATAAAACCCATATTAAAATGAATATATTTCCCAGGTTGAAACAAGATTGTTCATTATAAGTAAGAAAACCGACGAGACCCAATTCTGAAGTCCACAATTCTGAAAAGTCGAGTGAAGCAAAGCATATCACGAGTGCGCAGCAAATGGGTCAGCGAAAGATTTTAGAGAAAATGAGTTTTATATTTTCATATCAAAACGCCTTAAAAGTGCATGTTAGAAAACTGTTACAAACTATGACTACGAAAACATACTCGCCGAGATAAAAACAAATCCAAAGCTAAACTAAATCCTTTTCCGAGCCCAGCTGCTCGTATGAGCCGGTACTTATCTCACGTTTATGCTTTCTATTTATCAATTTTCTCTCTCTGAAACAACTATACTATTACCACGCAAAACTACATTTGTTGTTCATCAGTGCAGCATTACACCTGAAGACGACATTAATCGAATACGTTTGTGTGTTTTATAACATGAATAATTGTATCTCCCAAGTTTCGACTGGCGTTCTTTTTATTGATTAAAAATATTGGAAGTTGTCCTTTTCGCATTACTCAGGAGAAAATAACTAGTTTCGGAGTAATCAAAGGTATTCATCGATCGAAAATAATGTATATACTAAAATTTTTTAAAAATTTCCTTGGTATAAATTGTTATGAAATTGTGGTTATGTCAATGTTAACTATTCAGGGTTAAAAATCTGTTTTTGAGGTATCTTTATTTGCAAATATATAACTCATACCAGCAATACATTTCTTGTTGACAGTTAAAAAACACAAGCGCACACATCAAACTTAAAGCAAAAGTAATTTTATAATAAAATTAACAAGTCTTTATTTTGTTTCCACTTAATTAGTTATAGTGCTAACCATCAGATAGCCCACGCAGCGGGGAAAGAAATGTGTGGCGAAGAACTGTTTCCCCCAGCGAGCGCCCGCAGTGACAAATCCTGTTACAAAGTACCAAGTCACATCAGGTGAACGATTGTTTAGGTTTGTAGCAACGGAAAGCAGTATGCATCCACATAATTTCGACGCTGGAGATGTGCCACTGCAACTGCCTTTTAAAAATTTTGCTAAACCCCTCCTGCAAAGTTTAAACCCTTCTGGCCATGAAAACAAACATGCTTAGTTAAACACACAGCATGTTCAGGAAAATAACAAATTGCGTGTGTGCTAATAGTAAAACACTGATATGTGAGGAAAACAAACAACACCCGGCTGCGTTTTTTGAAACGGTTCAAACTAGATTTTTTAAAATAACTTAGTTTATGTTTTTAACACGAAGCCACAAAGGAGCGTATCGTCTCTTATCAAGGACACATAGAGTGATCAATCTATGAAATATGATAAAGATATAAGACTTTATGATACGACCAGGTAAACAGTTCAGATATAGAAGCCTCAAGGCAACATTATTTAATTAGATAACATTCTTCACGGTAGAAGATAGAAAAATTTCAACGATTATCGAGACTATCCTTCATAATTTTGGCAAAATATAGTTTCATGAATTGTCATTTGTGAGTGATGGAAATTGACTGCAATGTATCACTTCGCTTTTATACACAATCAAACGTGCAACGCTTTAGAACTGAAAATTGAAACGATAAAGTAAACGTAATTGGGCTAAACTGCTTTCACAACATTTAAATGCAATCATATTTGAGATTTGAATAGAACTTCTCTTCAGCTGTATCTGCAAGATTTTATTGATGCCTGGCGGATTTGAAAGAATCCCTTTAAGCTAGAAAATATATATAAGGAGTGTGAAACAATTTGTTACACAAACAAAGTTTAATTAGTTTTGAATTGAACATTGGTTCGACGAAAAAAACAATTTAACCTATTAAAATTCTCTTAATTTCAGTGCGAAAGCTTGATTTCATTTCAAATTTGATAAATTAACCATAATGCTAGTTGAGTCATTTTCGAACATCTTTTTGGCCGAAACCTTAAAATATCTCTAGCTTGTTAAAGAACGTTGAAAGGAAATTTCAGTCAACTAACAGCAGTCTTTAAGAAAACGAATTATAGGCTCTTGGTCAATTACATCCAACTTAAATCGCCAATAACAAAAAGAATAATAAAACTCTTAAGTTGAGCACGAATCTTTGAACTGTTTTAAACTTTACGTTTCACACATTTAAACTTTAAAATTGTAAGTTACGTTCAGAAACTTTGTTCGAATTAGAACTAATTTTTTCTGTATCGAGATATCTGAGATATGCATGGTTCACCTCAAGAGAGATTAAACTGTTACAGCCCTAAAATCGTGTTGCGGTTTCTGTATCGAAAAAAAGATCGTCTAGACAGATATTAAAATGATACGGCCCTACCATTGTATATTGCAATTCTAGTATCGTATTTGCAATGTGGCCCCTAAATGGAGATCTATATTTATATCGAGAACTGTTGGTAAGGTGCCAGTCTCGGGATCGATTCCTGGCCGGACCAACCCTCAGGGTCTTAAAGTAACTGAGGAGAAACGACTACCTTTGCTCTTACATTTGCATATGGTTAGATTTCTGCGTCTTCTCTAATAAGGACTTTAAACTTTAGTCCCAGTTTCTCGACACTCTATCGGGAAACTTAAAACAACCCACACGCCTGGTGGTGTAGTCTGTTTGTAACACTGACTGAGGCATTTCTCGTAATTTTTCAAATATGTGACCCTCAAATGTTGAATTTTTTAATCAATAATAAAGCGTTAAGGGCTTTGGATAGGCGATATGTAAACGTATAAAATAATTATCAATATTTTGCTTCCCATGTTTGGTGGCTTGATATTATGATTGAGAAAAGAAATATTGTGCCGCTTTTTTCCACATCGGAAACCTTTTACGTCTTTCCCACGGTTTACAGCCACACCTATTGAAAAGATTTTTGTTTACGCAGGACACTTTTAAAAAATCCCAAATGAAATGCAAATGTGGCCATCAAATTGAACTGCTCCCTGAACAATTGGTTGCAAGACTAAGTTCACAAGTTGTAATGCAAACAAGTCCTAATTTATATTTTGAAGGTTTTCTCTGCACACTTAAGAATTAAATTAGGGCCATAATGATCTAAATTTTCACGATAGAATAACAAATATTTTGAGACAGTAGCGATAACAATTCTATAATGTACGATAGTAGAACACTTAAAACATAATATAACAAAATATTAATTAGCTTTATTTCCAAAAAGAAACAAATATTTTGAATTCAATAAAAAATTTAAGAATAATAATCCTGACAATTAAATCAAAACAGGTAATTCGGAACAATAAGAAAGGTTCCTTCTCCGAAATAGAGAAAAAGAGATGAAAGATAGAAACTACAGATTTAGCTTCTGAAATAACCCAGATGTAAATGTACCGACTTCCTGTTTCTCACGCCTCTTGCCGCATTTCTTTTAAAAATAGCAGATTTTTGTTAAAACTGGCGAATAATACAGACATTTTGGCAAGAGTTTCATGGCTCCGACAACAAAAAACGTAGTTTTAAAAAGTATTGAAAAGCGTCGGCGTGTATGGGGAGCACGTGCTTGAATCAGTTCTGGATTGACAAGTTTGATCATCGCCTAGGTTAGCTTTGTACTTCTCCAACTTTGATACCGCAGGGCTGGAGCAGCCACGACAAGAGTGGTCAGGCACATTACTCCTCCAAGTAGCTATAACATAATAACTAGTAGTAATCATAGATCAGTGAAGTGCGTTCGATAGTTTAAAGGTTGGATAGGATGGTGATTTTTCTAGCACCGTGCTAGAGGGATTGAACTTA
>JAOBAY020000010.1:0-45877 GCA_025331085.2 Zoanthus sociatus | reverse complement strand
CGAAATTATATTATAATGTAAAAAAATTCAATATAAACAAATTGAATACAAAAAAGGAAAAATCAAAAAAAACAAAACAAAAAAACAAAAAAAAACGTTTCCAAATGTTTCAACCTGGGCTTGAACCCGGGATCGAACCCCGAGTCTCTTGCATCTAAAGCTGATGCGCTAACCACTAGGCTATGTCATCATCAGCAGTGAAATAGGCCTGGGTACGAGGTTGCACAAACGTGACCCGACAAAAACTAATAATAAAAAAAAAATAAGAAACTCCATGCATTTTTTTTTGACTCTGCCCTCGTGCAGAGTAAAAATGAAGTTTTTTAGAAGATGCCCCATTACCTTAATAGCTCGCAGCACTTCACTTTTGATAAAAATCTCTAGTCTAAGTGATGATGTTGAACGTATTCAGAAATTTGCCTTATCTATTATTAACCCACATGTATCATACCAGGAGAACCTATCACGCTTTAATCTTAGTATTCTGAAGGATAGACGCTCTAGTCCGTATGAGAAGCTCCTTAATTCAGTAATGCTCAACAGTAGTCATAAGTTAACTCGGTTATTGCCGTAAATAAGTATAATATAAGAAAGCCACGCCACTTTCAGCCGTTTAAGGCTCGTACAAATCGTTTTAGGAATAGTTCTTTTCCGGCTATGGCAAATTTTTAATATAATATAATTTTGTAGTAACTCAAAATGTGATTTCTTAACATTTTAAATTGTTCTAGGAATAGTTTCTTCCTGGCTATGGCAAATTTTTAATATAATATGACTTTATAGTAATTCAAAATACGTTTTTTTTAGCACTGTAAATTTTTATGCAATTCAGTTATATGACTGTTATATGTAAAAATCTTGAATAAACTATCTATCTATCTATCAGTATACAAGGAAGAAACTTCCCAATCTCAGTTCACTTTTCTAATGGTCCATTTCTATTAAAGTTAAGAAAATGTAAGCTAGAATCTGCATATTAAACTGAACCATTAATTATTTTTACAAAAAAGGAATACAAAGTTTAGATAAAGTTAAGAATGATTCAAGGATGTTAAAGTATTGTATAGTTTAGAACTTTATTTACTGCTTTTGCTGCTTTTTATTAACAAGAGAGAAGATTTTTTCAAATTTCCATATTATCTGATAATATTATGATAAACTTAACTGACCCACCTTCCTGTTCCTTTATTCTTTTGCTAATTTCAAAACTATGTTAACCATCATCATAGGGATTCCAAGGACCCGAAGGCCTTCCTGGACCAATGGGAATTAAGGTTGGTGAATTCCAAGTACATTACATAGTGAACATAATTTTTTAGACGATATATCTATATGTAAAAAGATTAAACCAGAAAATAGTATATAGAATTTTCTAAGAATGCTACCAGCTAGCATACTTTATTTGGTTTCAATGCTCATCTGGCCGGCCCTTACCAAACTCAACACTATTTTTAATCTATTTATTACCTATTTTTGAACTACTGTATATTTTAAACATATTTTTAGTCTATTTAAAATCTATTATAAGGAGCCTGCCCAAATAGAATACTTATAAGAATGTAGAAGTACCAAAGAAATTATACACTTTGACTTCACTAGAGAAAAACCTGAACTTAACATTCAAGTTAAGCATTTTAAGTCATCCGTAATTTAGTTCCATTAACGTGTCATATTTCTCTGGTAATAGTTTTTCTTCACTTTCTACTGAAGATGACACTGTGACAATGTCGAAACATGTCTAGCATTAAAAATATATTCATATATATGTATATATATGAAGTGTAGAATACAAATAGCTATTTGAAATGTAATTTTAACATATTTTGCAGCTAGTTTTAAAGGTGTTTTAAGCTAGTTAAAATCTATTCGGAACCTATTTTTTTTAACACATTGACAAAGGGATACCTGACTTTTAATAATAGTTTCAAATGTATTTTAAGTATAGTTAAAATAGCTTTTGATTCTATTTTTGTGGCGAAAGGCCTTCTGGGAAGGCTTTCGCCAATATGTTATGGCCTTGAGTGAGTGAAAGCGTAACCATCTTCGAGCTTCTGACGAATGAACCATAGGTAGCCCGAGTAAAAAGCTCTTGAATTTCTGTGCATGCTTACATTTGTGAATAAAATGTATTCAACTTGCTACGAGTTCTTAGAATTTAATATTTAAAAGAGAAGCACTGAGGGTGATGGTTCACTATGTGAGCAATACCCTTTTGGTTTTCTATTCATGCAGCCTGAGCCACATGCAGTCATCGACTGCCTACTATTTTTAACATATTTCAAAACATAGAAAGTGACAAATCCAATCCTTAATATATTCTCAAATAGGTTTTAAATATAGCTTACAGATATAGTTTTTAAATATACTTTTAACATATTTTTAACCTGTTTGGAAACCATTTTCATGAAATAGCTATTTAAAGTGTATTTCTAACATATTTTTCAGCTATTTTTTAAGGTATTTTAAGTTAGTTAAAATATATTTGGAACCTATTTTTTAATAACAGGGAAGGCAAATTCGACTTTTTATTCAAAAATTGTTTCAAATAGGTTTTAAATATAGTTTAAATAGTTTTTAGACCTATTTTTAACATATTTTCAACCTGTTTTGAAACTATTTTAAGAAACAGCTATTTAAAGTGTATTTTTAACATATTTTTCAGGTATTTTCTTTGGCTTAGGAAATAGCTGGCCTATCGTTTGAAAGGGTTTCATGGCGACCTTTGCATTAAAATTAGAAAGAATTCTCTTAATTCTCTTAATAAGAATTCTCTTAATTCTCTTTCTAATTTTAACATAAAAGTTGCCATGAAACCCTTTCAAATGATAGGCCAGCTATTTCCAAAACCAAAGGATAAAATTGAGCAAGGTAAAGTTCAGGGTACTCTATCCCTTGTGCAGATTGTAGTAAAGAATACATAGGCAAAACAAAACAGCAACTCGCTACACGAACGGGCGAACACAAAAAAGTGGTTACATCAGAACAAACCAAGAAATCAGCTTTCGCCAAACATTCCGTAAAACACGGACACGAAATTGACCGGGAATCGGCTTCCATTCTTAGACGGTGTGAGAATTGGCGACAACGGCGCCTTTTGGAGGCATGGGAAATTAATGAACTGGGAAAATAGGAAATTTCTCCCTCGGTAGTATTTATGCTTGACTTTTAAAAAAAGAAACAATAGTCTTCAATTATAATATTATATTATTATATTTATATATAATAATATGGACTTTTTAAATGCTTTGTTTGAAACTTGTAGCACCACTTTTACCCTGAAGAAGACTGTGGATTCAGTCGAAACGTTGGGATTTTTTAACAATTTTAACATTTTAACCAGTGCAACAAATTTTTATTATCTTTATGAATACACCTGGTTACAGGAAAACCTTTAGAATCAGTATACTATTTTATTGAATATATATACACGGTTAAGCGAAAATGGAAGGCTTATAGATATGCCCGAGTAAACTTGCTATGCTAATCCATTTTGTATTTAGGCTAAATTTATTTCAAAAACCTTTTCACAGCGCATTCTAAGAGGGATGAGTGTGAGTATCGAAAATAACCCGTGCAAAACAAAAAGGCATAGGCTGTTTCAAAGCATACAAGTGAATGAATGAAACTTTATTTAACCACGGGCAATTCATCAGCTATTTACAGAAAGATCAAAACTAAAACTACCCAACTATAACTATAAACTACACTATATTAAAAAGCTGCTTTCCGTGAATAGCGTGCCTTATAGAACTTTACTGATTTCGCATTTGAACGACCTGATTGATTCCGCGCGCCTAGCCTCATAACTCATAAGGAAGGCGGTTCCACAGTGTGGCGCCACTATAACTAAAACTATTTAACCGAGTTCAGCCGTTCATTGAAAAAGACGAACTGTCTTATTCACCATTATTTTCTATTCTTTCCCGCCAGTTCGTGACCTATATCTGCGCGCTTTAAGAATACGTCAAGCATTTTTGTTGCTTTTGTCAAAATTTTAGCATCAGATTATCGGACTAGAATGAATGTTAAACTTTTGCAGATGAATCTTCTTTGCTACATTCATGGTTCTTTTCTTTTCCCTATTTCACCAGAACGGTATTAAGAGTAGCTTTATAATATTTTATTTCAGTGTCCTTGTTTATTGTTGATTCGATGCTATATCAATCCTGAATTGGGTTCGTTAGATTTCTGATCATAATAAGGTAAGCGAAAGTTGTTAAAAAAAGTGGTTCCGCGGAGTTGTGACCAAACAAAACTAGATTTCCTTTATAGTATTTGAAACCAGAGTTCTATTAACTCTGAATGCAAGTGTTAAAGAGAGTTTTGATCGATTTTGTACCACTAAACCAACGAACACTTTTCATTAATTGCATGCAGTTGGGATAACATTCTCGCATAGATAATCCGTTGAAATTATTCTTGTTGTTAAAGTAATTGTTCTTTTAATTGTCACTTATTGTCTAAAAGTTAGTTCTCCCAAACTCTAGAAAGTATAGCAAATCTTGTTTCATGTTCTTCTACCTCCATTTCTGTCAAGTTTAACCCTAGACAATACAAGGCTTTATGTTTCGTGTAATCCGATTAGCAAAACGAGCATAAAATTAAAAGAGAAATGAATTTGTTATCCAACCATTTAACCATTTTAAGTTTGTTAGCTCAACTAAAACAACTTTTCAACTTTAAATATGTTTGTTTGAGAAGCTTATTTTTTGCCAACCAATTTCCGGACTAAAATGGGAATTTAAAAAGATTTAATAAAGGCCAAAACTTAAGTAAAAAAGTGTCTTAACACTATAGTAAACGAATATCTTATTTCAGTTCTACAAATAATGTTATTTAGGCTGAGATTGTTGTTTTAATGTTCGTATCATGAAACAGTTCAGATTTGATTCACTCAAAAGTGTTTTAGAACTGTAAATAAAAACAAATTCACCATGTAGTTTTTGGTGTGAAAAGCTAACTTTGCGCGGATAAGTTTCCAAGCTTGCTACAGCCATAGAGTTGTACAAGCAACTCAAGATTTACAAAGAAGCTTTTGCAGCTGTGTTAAACAGCTGCTTTAAAAGAGAAAACCTAAAGGCTGTTTGGGCGCCAGTGGCGAAGGAATTGTCGACGTTATGCCGCCTAATATTTTTTCTTTGTGTCACCAGAATATGAAAATCTCTTTGCTCTTTTCTGCTCCAATATAATAATAATATACTCTGTGTTGACCTACATGGCAGTGTAGATAAGACTTTTGTTCTTAAGTCCATTTCTTTGTTGATTTATTTGTACAATAGCATTTAACTTAGTGAATTAAATGACAGCATTTTATCATTGCACATGCATCCAAGTACGTGAAAACAATGGAGGCTGCAAAATATTGTACCAAGTCCCTTAGCAATTATAAACTCGTTATTTTAATTTAACTCTTTGACTAAATAAATAACTTTATCCCACAGGTTTTGCTAATTTATCCTATAAAAAAACATTTTAAGTTTGCGAAACTATCTAGATTCCCTTCCAATTCACACTAACTATTCACGCATGATAACTTTTAGAGTGAGAAATTAAAAGAAGATCAGTTTAAAAACTGAAAGTATTGTTAAAAATTTGTTCCAACTGTATTTCGAGAATGTTGGCTCGCTGGGCTCATTACGTTTCCTTGCACAATTCAACCATGATGCTATTTCACACTCTCAAGTTTGGTTTATTTGACCAAAAGTTAGAGTGTGAATTAACATCACCGAGTTAAATAGCTTGTGTAATTATATGTATACTTTTTGTTCTCTTCACTTATAAGTTTTTTTTCTTCAGCTTTTTTTTCTTTTTCTATTAAGATATATTTCAAAAACATTCTAATAAAATTGTTGCTTTTCGGCTGAAAAGCCATGGCCGGCTGTTTTACCGCGGTTTCACTGAACAGAATTATTTTTTATAAAGATAAGAATGATTTATTATCCTGTAACTTGGTAAAATGAAAACAAAATTGGAAGCGCTGGAAACTGAAGAAATTCATCTAACTGAACTGTTTTCGAGCAAGCAACTGAAAAATTTAGAAAAACCGCTATTGGTTTAATTGGCGTGAAAACCACAATTGCTCCAATTTTTACAAAACAAAAAGGTAAAGCTGCAGAACCTGTAAATATTTTATGTCTCAAATTATAAAGACCTTCCAAAATACGCAATATCTGTTTTGTAAAGTTGTTTTACTTTTGGACTGTTGTTGTTGTTGTTTTATCTCAAAAACAAAATCAATCCAGCCAAGCTCTTTTTAGTTGATACTGGCTTTCACGCCCTTTAACTCAACACTACGTGACAAGACGATGAACCAATCTCAAAGAGACAGTTTGTCGCCATATTTCTATGCTATATCTTTGAAATATAAAACGTTCACAAGTTGACACAGCGCAACAAGAGATCATTTCCTTCAATGCGCAATGTGCCGCATGAACTAAAACTTTATCCTTTAATGCAATGCTTTAAGAAGACATCTAAGTTATCGTGGGGATAATGTATGCACGTGACCATGATCCACAGGCATCACGGGTGGAATGTAGGACCCAGCGGCTTGACTCCCGCAATAGTAAGGAGCAGTCGCCATGAAACTGGGTGGGGTCCCTGTGGTTATAACGCGAGAGTTGTTAAGAACATGTGATGGTGGTGGGAAACTTGGGATTGATGTTATGACGTCACGGCTAGAGCTCCAAATGCCTCCGCTGCAACTTGAATACCGGCAAGGGGAGGGAAGAGGCTGGTTTTGCTCTTTTGTAGTAGAAGGCTTCGGTTTGGGTTTTTGCTTGGTGGTGTCACCTTTGGCCAGCTGTCTGCTTTTGGCACGTCTATTTTTAAACCATACCTGTTGAATGTGTGTTAAACTGTGAATAAATACATTCCTTGTTACGTATCACATTTCATTAAAGCTGTTGTTTTCTAATTGGTTGCAACGAGCTGCATCAAACTGAAACGTAACTAGAGATTTTGCTACTTCTGTGATTTCTCAACACTTTCTGATCTACAAAGACTACATTGTTTTATTGTAAAGACCAAGGTCTGTCAGATAGTAAAGACGAGAACATGATTATACTCCAGTTGACTTTTTGATACTAATACTGTGTTGTTGTATTGTAAAGACCATGGTCTGCACTCATATTCTAAAGACCAGAAAATACTTAAACTCCGGTTGAAAACAGAATGTCACGTCCAGGTGTTTCAGTTTTAATTCAACTCAATTCCTTTACCAATTCATGTATGGTAATTTTTTGGCACTTATATATTAAAGTATAATATCTACCTGTACAGCAAGTGATAATAAAATTTGATTAACCAATAACGTTAGTTATACATTTTATATAAAATTTAAAAACAGACTTTTTAATGATATCGTTCGTGTTCGATATCTAATTTTAAACAAAAATGGAGGTAGATGGACTTTGTCAAACTGAATGGAGTCTTGATTTTGTTAAGTTCTGACTAGCTGGAAAGTGACAGAATCAGATTTTGCTGCCAAAACGTCAGGTTTTAGCGTTATATAGTTACGTAACTGCATAGTGATTTCATTAATTCCATTGCGACAAATTGTGAACTTTTGGTTACAAGGAACAAAAACTATCAATGACAATTTTGAAAGATTTCTCTTGTATGGTTTAGTTTTTGTTCTCCTTAATGTAGAAAACATTGCATGTGTGAAGATGCTTCATGTTAAGTGTGTGAGTATTTCGTAATTGGTAGTTTTCTGAAAATAGATGACCTCAGCTTTTCAAAGCAGGAAAAAAACCACAAGAATAGCAGGTATCCGTTGTTTTGAAATTAGTTGTAGAAACAATTATTATTTAGCTTGCCCAGTGCCAAATAAAAAGCATTTGATTTTTGTAATTAACATATGAAAAACATTGATAGAAGAAATATGGTTTATAGACAATTTATTAGAATATAGGAGCAGTTTTCGTGATGTAAGTCTCATACTCATAAGGTTACAGGTGATAAATTTAAAGACTTTTTCAAGAAGCTTAAGCTGCTGATCTGAACGTGTTTATTTCCTGAGTTTCCACTGTTGTTGTGTTGTGATTATGACTGATGTGTAGAAATGATAGGCATTCATAGAATGTAGCATGCAAAGCTTTGCAATTGCTAAATTTCAATCTTATAACTCTGAATTGGCACTGAGAAATTGCAACTTGTGAACAATCCCAGAACACTAAAGTTTCTTATTATTAACAGCCGTAATTATTTTCTTTAACTTTTCATTTTAGTTTGCTGATGATCCGAATCCAACAAAATTTATGTATTTATGCGTATTTATGTCAATAGTTATGTTTCTATCTTCTATTGGAATTAATTTCCTGTTGATAACCTCTAACTTGAATGAAAAACGTCGAGTACTTTCGATTACCATTATCTATGGAAATTTTCATGTCAAATTAATGGGAAGAATTTTATCAGTGTTGGAAAATACTTCAAATATAACCTGTTCAAAAAGTTTTGGAAAAGAACGTTTTCAGATGACGAATAAATTGTTCAACCATGATAGTTATCCAATTTTTAGCACTATACTGGCTATACTAGCTAAGTGAAGGAGATACTATCTAAAACTGGGTATCAGTTCCCAAATGTAATAAGACACTCTTGTTTTTCTCATGCTTAGGTAAATGAATTGCATTTGTGGTTGCAATGAAAAATAAGCTGATAGAGGGTCTAAAACATTGGCGGTGAATTGAAGGATGGATGGATGGGTGGATGAATGGATGAGTGGATGGATGGGTGAATGGATAAAAGGATGGGTGGATGGATGAATGAATGGATAAAAGGATGGGTGGATGTGTGGATGGATGGATGGGTAAACGTTTGGGTGGATGGATGAATGAATGAATTGGTGGGTGGATAGATGGGATCTAGTTGGGTGAATGGGTTAATAGTTGGATGGATGGATTGATGGATGTAATTGGGTGGATGGATGGATGTAGTTGGGTGGATGTAGTTGGGGGGATAAATGGATGGGTGGATGTAGTTGGGTGGATGGATGGATGGGTGGATGGATGGATGTAGTTGGGTGGATGGATGGGTGGGTGGATGGATGGATGGATGGATGGGTGGATGTAATTGGGTGGATGGATGGATGTAGTTGGGTGGATAAATGGATGGGTGGATGTAGTTGAGTGGATGGATGGATGGGTGGATGTAATTGGATGGATGGATGGATATATGCATGGATAAATGGATTGATGGATGGATGAATGTAGTTAGGTGGATAAATAAATATAGTTTGGTGGATGGATGGATAGTGGGTGGGTGGGTGGATGGATGGATGGATTGGTGGGTGAATAAATGGATGGATGGGTGGGTGGATGGATAGATGGATGGATAGCAGGATGGATGCGGGTAGATGGATAGATGATTGTGGAACCTGATAAATATGATTTTAAAAATATTTTTTAATTTTTCATTTTGTGTTTTAAAAAAGAAGCTAATTGGCTTTTTACCTGGACTCTTGACTCTGGAAGATTTATCTTCATCGCAACTTCTTCCCTCATGAAAATATCCGGATAGCGGGTTTTAGAAAATAACTCCTCTAGAATTTCCAATTGAGCTTTGGTGAAGGTCGTCCGCTCTCTTCGCTGCTTTCGCGGATAACCTACAAAGATAAAAAGATATAGGTCAGTTTTATATGATAAAAAAAATTCATTCTTGGGGAAAAGGACATTAACTGGTTCTTGTGTGAAAGTGCATGAGAGTTTCCAGATGTTGATCCTGCAAAGTTGAACAGAAGCATACAGTAACCTAGCAAATATATTTGTGGAATTCCTAACACCAAAATCGTCTCTTAACCGCTCGTAACGCACTTATCATCTATCATCTTTTTCCTTTGTTTGCCTTTTCTTTTTATTGCCCCAATGACCATTATTTTGCTAATAAAGTGTAAAGTAAGCATTATTGTGAAAAGAAAAAAGTATTTATTTATGTTTCATACCTACAGAAATAAATATAACCTTCACAACGTTCAATACTCCGTACTGTAAAATATAGTGCTTTCATTTTATTTTACATTGCTACCATCAGCCTACAATAATTCACAATCTAAGTTGAACTATAAGCTAGGAGTAGCTATAAAAGCATGTGTGGCAAATCAAACCAAATCTCTATATGACTTCACACAATAACCAAGTTCAGAATAGAGAAGATATCCAGGTTTGCTTTCTTCAATCTCTGAAAGCAAAATATTTTGACTTTATTGTTTTATTTCAACATTTTTTGGTCGAAAAAGGATGTCTTATTACAGTCCGATTGCTTTTTATGTTGTAGGATCCCTCATCCTTTGATGTTTTTAGTACGCGATAAAAGTATTCCCGGTGAAGGATTTGTCATTTGGATCCGGCCTTATATGGAAAACTTGAATGATAAACTTCATCCTGTATGCTAAAGAAGGAGCACGCTCTGAAAAAGTTTCCTTAAGAAGACTTTCCAGCTCAAACAGAACAATTACAATCAAAATGATAAAACGTTAAGAAAAACCAAGATTGCGCACACTTAAAGCTCGTTAATGTGTCATCGTTTATCATCAGAAGGTGTTAAATTGACCCTTATAGATAGTTCAACCAATTGTATAAATCTTTACTTTTGCGTATTTTAGAGCTCCCTCGTTCAGAAAGAAGTGAGAATTATATATTCACAATTATGGCACTGTAGTTCACACTTAGTAACTAAGGTATATATGTTTGTTGTCGAAGGTAAACCGAGAAAAAGTGATAACCAGAAGTTCTGCAGTGTACAAAACAAATATTCTTCGTTTTTATATAGAGGAATTACTATCAAAGGCAAACACTTTTTTAAAAGCAAAAACAAAACAACAATTTATGTTTTAACACCTGAAAAAAAATTCTTTATAGAAATACAGGTTTATAAATCGAAAGTCATTTTTTGTTTCTGTTACTTGTATTCAAGTCTTGCTTACGGCATCTGCTCGTCAAATTGCTATTTAATTGTGGCAGCCATATATCTGGTGCACTCTATCGGTTAAAAGTAACACCACATACCATATGGAGGTACCATAGGTCCAAACATTTCGGGGTTTCTCGGTCCAAAGTTGACACCTCCAACTGGATAAGGCGAATAATGGTTCAGAAATCCAGCCATGATGTTGCTCTTTGTTGACTTGGGGCGTACTTCTGAATAAGAAGAAAAACAAAGATGATGATGTATTGAATGGATGCGGTGTTTTGCATTGCATTTCATTTCCTACAGTTTCCCGATTTCTACCCCCCGTGGCATGTAAATGTCAGCTTATTTTGTGTCCAATAGCATGCAAACAAATCCATTTGAGATGTCACTTTAGCTACGTTAGAACAGAAGACGACCAAGGGAGTAGATAAATAGGTGAAGGGATTTGAATCTACTTAGACTGATCAAAAAATTGAAGCCGTTTACTGTGAGTACCTATCACCGGCTGTTGGATTTACCTAGTTTGAGCTATTGCTGACGGTAAAAGTGCCCTTTAGCTGTCAAAAACTAGGCGCGCTGCTAAAGTTATTACTATTTTCTCTGATATAAAGCAATGTGGGAGGTCAATCAACTCGTTGTTTTAGACAAGAAAGGATGCCGCTTTTGAACGATTGAGTCTCTGTGCTATGGATTAAACATGTCACGGCATTACAAGAACAAAACGACTCAAAATTATTGAATTATAAACTTTACTGTGAATTGACAAAATTTTCCGCACTTTGGATAACAATAACAAGAAAAATTGGGCGGTTTGTAGTAACCGCCGCTTTTTATGACCGCACTTTAATTTAATCAATTTCGCTTTTCGATGGTTTTCACTAGTTTTGCGTGAGTGATTGAAACTTTGAAAGATAACAATAATCTCTATTAATGCTTTGTTAGAGCTAATTTGAAGAGATTGTTTTGCTTCTTTTGATAATTGAGAAATTAGGTTGAAAAACTGAAGGATTCAGAAGTCTTTAACAGAGCTTAATTATTTAAACAAAAACCCACGAAGTCCTTTTAAAAGATGGAGAAAGGCTAATTATGGTAGTTCACACTCCTTCAGCGCTAAGCTATGAACTAGATCACAAAAAAGTTGTTGAAACTTTTAAAAGTAAATAACAGTTCTGTCTGTTAATTTGGGAAATGAAAACTGATGTTTTTGTTATATGTTAAGTAAAGGAAGATATATTCTATTTTCTTTACTTTTTTTTGTCTTTTTACACTAGCTTGATCATTTCACCTGCACGTCGAATTTCCATCGTCGCGGCTGACATTAAGTAAATTTAAAGTAAACCCGAAGAAAAAAGTAATTAATGGAAAGAATTATTTCAAACAATTTTATTATATCCATTTTTTTCTATTGCATTTTAATTACCTTTTTACTCTTGTACATTGTTATTTTGTGGCAATGATTAAATCTTTCCGCCTACTGTTGTCGCAAATGACTTTTGAAATACATTAACAGTTTTGATATCTTCAACTTGATAATCGTCCAATTATGAGGTAAAACCGAAAACCTTTCTTTAATTCAAAACATAAATAGAAACAAGGGAAAGAAACGTTCACAAGTGTAGTTTTTTTTTGCACGTACAAAACACTCAGTATAAAGCCATTCCAAATATGTTCATCTAGAACCCGCAGATTTCGTGTTATTGTTCTAATTTTTGTAATGCCCCAAAAACAAGTTGCTAAAAAAAGTGTTTTGACTTTTGTTCTTTCCCTCATGAAAAATGGTGGGAATTAAGTGTTACAAACCAAAAACTTTTGATTCGCTTGAATTAACGATTTAAGCTTGTCTTTGTGGTTTTGATCACGTAACAGTAAATTTGCAGAACTCTCTAAGAGTCTCGAGAGGTGTTAGTCAACAAAAATCAAACAGGTTTTGTTCAAAGCAGGGAACGATTTAAATTACTGTGTTTCAGAAATAACATAAGTTACTAGTATAATTAGTAAAAGTGTTGGGTGTGCGTGAAATACCTTAAGATTAGCCATGCTCAGCCTGCAGCTTTTGGGAGTCTTTTCCTATATTAATTTTAAGTAGCTTGTTCCATTTCACGGTATTCTCTTTATTTCGCCCTAAATCTCTCAGTTACAATTTAAGTGCTCTTTGAAATCAAGAGAAAGTTTCTCTATTTTGTTCTAAAGACATCAGTTCAAGGAAACCTCGATTCAATTGATAAAACAAACACGTATTTTAGAATTTATGGCATGAAATACCTAATATATAGTTAATAAAGAAAATTTAATACTACTTTTACTAGATATTTCTAGTATTCATTGAGTGCCAAAAATGGAACTTGTAAATTTTCACTTTCACAAATGCAATAAAAGTATATATTTTTTTACTTTTTGTTCCTTGATTATTCTCTTTAGATCAAAAACGTTTTAAAAGTAGATTGAAAACCATAAAAACAAATAGAAAAGAACCGAATATAATTCTAATAAAGGGAGTTAATTACTATATCGGCCTCCTCTCGGCACAGTCTCGGTAAAATTTTTGAAGCATATTTGAGTTATTTGCGTCCTTTATCACACTCTTACTCTGTGTAGGGATTGTTTCTTTGTTCCAGTTATTCTTTGGCATATTTAGCTTCGCTAGAAATAATGTTTTCTTGAAAACAGAGATTCGCATGTTAAAACCTCTCGACTATGTTATATGAGAAGAGACCAGCCTTTGAATGCGGAATAGTCCTGAATTCTTTAGTTTAAAAATGTAGAAGTTGTATTTAGTCAGTTTATAACATATATATCTTTTAAAAACTATTTTCGTTGTCTGTATCTCCGCATGAACAGATCGAAGATATCTATAATAAAGATACAGCAGGAGTAGAACTAGAAAAAGCATTTTTCAAAAGAATAAAATATTTCCAAGTTGAAAGACTTAACTCGTGTGTCTTATTTAGACGTTATTAGTTTGGATTAACTGTGGGCTGAAGCTGAACTGGTCTTAAATGTATTGAAATACCGTTTTTCGACAATTTTGAGGGATAGCCAAGTCCTAAAATGTACACGGTTATTTCCTATTTTTAAGATAAACAATAACGTATTGTTTGGCTTGTTTCAAAAATGTTTATGCATGCTGTCATTTAACATTTGCATTTTATAGACTATTTTGGGTTGTTAAGTTGATCAAGCGAATTTTTATTAGAATATCAAACGAAAACGTAAATCATTTTGGCTCTATATATCTTGATAAACTTTTTGGTTCCAAAATCAGGTTAATTTTATAGTTTAGGATCCAAACTGTAACTTTTATCAACTTTAAAATTGATGATCAAAGTATTTATCTAAGGCTAATCGATATTTAAATGAATATTTTCGCCAAAATGTTTATTGTAATTTCATATATCTTGTCTTAAGTACAGTACAACTACGAACATAATTTCTATTTTTTGAGAGAGATTCCGTTCCTTATTTTTATCTTTTTTACATTTGATTGAAGCAAAGACTCTTTGGACGGCCGAATGTTGAAGTATTTCATGCAATTAGCAGCAACAGCCAATACCTTTTTCAAGCCTTAAACAACAAAAATGTTTCTTGTTAATGTTATCACTGATTTAACTGTTGAACAAAGCAATCACAACTATATATTTTTCTAGTTTAAAAAAAAATCAAAACATTGAATGAATATGTGGTACAATAAATGTTCTCTCCGAACATGATGTTTTTGACTTCCGTTCAACAGAAACTCAGTGTCTATTTTTGTAACTGAACAGATGGAATTTGAGTATCCCTTTTACTCCACTGAACAACAAACAAATTACATCAATTGATTTTTGAAATTAACTCACCAACTGAGAAACTTCAGTAATCTAGGAGATACGAATGTTACAAATGGAATTTTCACTCAATAGACGTACTGTGCGACCTCAGATGTTGTCGACAAGCTCAATAATAAACTGAATATGAATAAGAGAGGTCCACACAACTTATATGCATGAGGTTTTACTGAAAATTATCACAGTACCTCGGTGAGTAAACCATAAGAAAGCTGATTTAGTGATTAATTTGGCTAGCCAAAGCAAACTTTTGTGTGTCGGCCTTTCTTTCCATTTCATATATTTTGGTCCATAAGCTATGCCATTACCTGAGAAATGATTCCTACATTTTTTCTAAAGTCAGTATAATGCTGTACAATTTATACTTCCTTCAAACAGAATTTTTTGTAAGAAGACAAGTTTTAAAGTGGGTTTTGAGAAAGCAGAGTACGCGTTACCGATTTGCTGAGCATTAAAGCCAAAATGTTTTTTGTCTTGAGTTTCAGGAGATAGTGTATAGACACTGCAGACTTGAGAGTTGTCGATGTGACGCCATTAATTCATTAATTGAGAATCTATAGTATTGAATTACTGGAGTTTCTTTCGGTTTTAAAAATCAATTGATGTAATTTGCTTACGAAGTTAAATCACTCTTGCTGTAAGTAGAGCGAAAGGGAAATGGAAACTCAAATTCCATCTGTTATTACAAAAATGAACAAGTTTCTGTTGAGCGGACGTCAAAAGCATTCAAGCTCGCATAGAACGTGTATTTTAACAAATATTCATTAACTGTTTTGATTTTCTTTTTAAACTAAAAAAATATATATTTGTGATTGCTTTCTTTAACAGTTAAATCGGTGAATAATCAAAAACATTTTATTGTTGAGGCTTGAAAAAAGTATTGCGGTTAGTTTCATGAATTACGTAAACATTCGGTCATTCCACGAGTTTTTGCTTCATACCTTTTCAATTTTTTTCCAAGGTTATGTATACTATTACAATTAGTACTTTAAAAGTATTTCCTAACGGTAAAAATTTATATAAACTTAGTCAAAACCGTGCCACGTGTGTCGGTTGTATGTTTAGCGAAGAATAAAACTGATAAAATAAAAGAATTGTTTTCGACATACTCGTTACATTTTTCTCTTCATCACGTGTTACATTACAAATAGAGCAAATGCTTGCCGAATACCTTTCGTGTATCCTGATGTTTTCTCTAACAACGGGGTACCCAGTCTTCAGGAAATACTTAGATTCTGATACCACTTAACTGGGCAGATAAGACGTTGTGAGTATGTGTTAGGATAAAACGCGCTTTCACGATATCTTGGTTTTAAATAGAAAAGAAGGATTCTTTCTCTTTAGACTTTACAGGATTTTCTCCAAACTTTTAAAACTTCTTTAATGCTTCTACTTCCTTGTTATTTTCCCAAGAGGCTTGGTCTGGCTATAGATTGTTTTTTCTGGTCTCAATACCTGTCACTGACCGCGTTTATAAAGCCCTTTAATCTATCTCTTTCTGCCTATGCCTTTAGCTCAGTTTTTGAAAAAAAGATGTATTCTATTTATATGAAGAATTAATATCCACAAAACATCCCGTAGTGGATTAGAGAAGCCAGTATCCATAGTGAATATTAAAATATTGATGTAGATTGTATAGTAAATGTTTTGTTTCCAAAATTTTCGAAGAAGTAATGATTTAATTTTTTACAAAGTTTCATGCATATTTGTGACATTTCTCTAAAAATGGTAATTGTTCAGTTATTTAACAAAGAGGTCTTAATGATATCGAGGAAAGCCAGGGTTTTGAAAAGAAAATTAACAATGTTTTTTCGCTTCCTTGTTTTACAGTGTTAACGTTTTTCTTTATTCAAGAAAGGATTTCTAAAAAGTTGCTTTAGTTGGAAAAATGGTTGTTCTTAATCAAAAACAGATGTTGTTTTTAATTTTGGAATGGATTTATGTTTAGTTAGCTTTTTGTTTAGTAATCCCTAACTGCAATAAATCAACGAAATTTTGTCTCACATTGCCAAACGAACTTTCTGTATTTAAATCAGTTAAATCAACTCTTGTTTCATCTTTGCATTAACGCTAAGCATTTTAATTTGTTGACGGCATTATCGAAAATTAACCAAAATCGCCGACGCTTTTGTTCAACTCCAGTCATACTTAATCTCTCTTTATGAAAAACGTACTAGAATCAAGTAGTTGAAAAGATCAATTTTTATTGATCCTCTCAAAGTAATGAGGACTTTTGTGCTATCAATAAATCAAAATCATTTGAGTTGCTTTTTATTGAAAAGAGTTTCTTTTATTGATTCAGTTTACAGTTTGCAAAGATAATTGTAGGAATAAGCGACTGTATGGTATACAACAAGTTATGAAAATTCCTAAGAAACAAATTTAAAAACTGAAATAAATCACAAAACTAATCATGCAAGTTCTCTGAAATTTTTAAAAGGAAAGAATTTAACTCCAACCTTAGTAGCGTGGTAACAGATAATACTGAAATAGGCAGTTGAGGCAATAAAACATATTCTAATATTGGCCAATACTGAAAGCTTATAAATAAGGATTACTCCAACTTTACAAAGATCAAAGTTGGAATTACTAACTGAAATGACTCTAAGACTTTGTTTTGTTTTCTTGACCAGCTTTCAACTCATTGCATATTAGCCTAAACTTTCGCAGTCGCTTAAACCAACAAATATTCATAGACTCAGAGACAAGGCTCTTCAAAACCTACTTTCTTGAAACACTGGTAGGATTACACTCTTTAATATCATGATTTTTATACGGCCAGGTATATAAATATTTGTTCGGTATCAGTTTTCTGTTGTATAAAATGTGTTTAAGAAACTTTAGAGCGTTTTCATACTTTTATTTCTTTTAAGTCTTAGTCCTCGAAGTTCGTTGAGCCTGTTTACAGGACACTTTTCGGTTCATGGTGTCACAGTTAAATACTTTTCAGTGTCATTTTGAGTTGTTTTTATTAAAAGCGTAGTTCATCCTCTTATAGAATGAAAATCTTAAGTTTTATTAAAGAAATGTTTCATCAAGCATTTGGTTCATAATATACCGCTTATGATTAAAGTTGTTTCTATAAGTTGCCGGTTTGAAAGTCGTGCAGATGGCTACTCGCGCGAGTTTATAATTAAAGAACGCTTTCGCCTTTAGATGCAATCTGGCCGTATTTTCATTAAAGAATGGAATTGTTCGCTTCGTTTTCCTATTTTGGAAAACACCAGTATTTGTAATGTTTTTGATTGGCTTGATTACTTTTTGTAAAGGTGAATTTATGTAAACATTTTTAACCGTGGCAAGTAATTACGGATGTTCAAATGATCAGAGCGGATTTTCGACTCAGATGTACACGTATAAGTAAATATAATTTCCAATCAATCGGGTTAAATCCAAAATAAGAGATGTTAGGCCTTTGTTATCAATAACTTTTTGGCTCGATTTGAAGTTAACTTTCTGCTGGTTTGCACAGAGGATTCACGCTTAGTGAGAGAACTTTTTATTAATCTTTCGAAGCATTTGTTTATACAAGAGATTTCTGTAACTTAATCAAACTACAAACCTGTCTAAACACACACAAGCTCTGTGTAAACAGAAAAGCTTCATCTTGTTCGCTAAACTAACTCTGCTTGAGAGCTCAAAGCGTGAACCGAGATGAAAAGACACATATTGTAACTTTTTCTTTATATAGTTTGTGTTTATGTACAAACACAGCAAGGGAAATAGCTTATTTTTCTCATCTGTGGTTTGCTAATAAAAACGAGGGTGTAACATTAATTTCCGGTTCGTTATACTGGGTAATCAAACCTCAAGGGCATTACTTGGTCATTGCGGCGAATATCATCAAAAATTGTTACACGAAATAGTTGCTCTGTGGATTTACAGATTTAAGTTAAAACATTTTCACAAATTTTAACTCTTTTAAAACTCGTATCAACTTCTGTTTGAGCTCAGACTGATTTTAAAGCTCGTTGCTAAATGTGCTTTAAAATTATGCAACCGAAGACAGCAATAATAGTGAAAAGTCGATATGGTTTCAATATTTTCGAGCCTATTCTAGAAGTATGGAGTTCTTAGGGCCGATTTCGATTAAACTCGATTACCGTCCGATAAAGTCAGTGCAACTTCCTATACAAACAACTTAGTTTTTAGTCCGACGCTGTCCGAAGTGTTTCTGAAGTATATTTAAGTAAAAAGTAAGCCTCAAATTGAATAAGCTAGCACTTGTGAGGCAGGCGCGTCTAGTTGAACCAAAAGAGAACTGGGTTGTAAAAGAAATGTACAGCCGGATGATTAGTTACATTTTGGACGTGACCCTCACTTCTTGTTAGAACATTTGTGTCAGATGCATTTCCTCTTAACTTCTGCGGTGGAAACCCTTAGATCACGTCCCTATGAACGTTACTGCCTTGAAAAGTGAGTCAGATACAAACATGCAGCAATTTGAACTAAAAGTGCGACAAATCTTTGTAACATACCACAACACAATCACTGAGAAGTTAATTGCTATTTTTACCCTAAGATAAGTTAAGCAAATACAAACTTCGCTGAATAAATAACAATGTTATAAAAAAGAGTTAAAAATCATCAGCTTTTAAAGTTTTTATTGGTGAGATCCTTGCATAGAAAACATTTTGTTTTTGTCTTCGGTGAAAAACAATGGGAGTCTCTAGTTATAGTTATTTTAATTGGCAGGCTCTATTTTTGAACTCGTAACTACTTGATATTGGATCAGGCTAAATTTAAAATGTTTACTGAGGAATATTTCACAGATACTCCCGTCTATATTGGTAGTGCTGGTTACATACTTTTCGTTCGTTTGATGATTTTTTTAACCGGAACAAAATTTTTTACATATTGATTTCTGGAGAGAAGCGGCAAAGAGGTTTTGAAGAGATTAAGTGTTTTTGTAACATTTTGATCAACCTTACAGTTTTGTTGTTTTTGTTCCTGAATGTTTTCTGTTGAGATAATCGTACATGTACAGTGATAAGGTGTTCTAGATTGGTCTCGCCATATCACTTCTGCATTGGTAATTTTTCACAGGGTTATATATATAACATAGTAGAATTAGTTGCTGCCCTTGCAGAAGAGTAAGGGTGTATATACACAGTTGTGACCAAAATGAAAATGTTGACATCAACAAGTCCGCGCCTTAAACTAAACTTCTTTGCAACTCACATTGGTCCAAAATCTGATTCATAGCTAATACACTACAGTGTTACTAAAATAGAACTTACTTGAAGATGTTGATAGAAGGATTGAATTAGAAGATGGGTTGAATTCTTGTCTGATGTTTGTCTGCACGTTCTCTAGACTGGGCAACAGAAAGGAACTCGCTATCAAATAATAGTAAATGAACGGAAGGAGAATATATTGCGTGCTTCCCGTGTGCAGCAAGTGACAACCAACCGACGGGTGGTCGTAGTTAGACTCTTAAAGCATTCAGTATGCTTATACTGTATTCCGGATAAGCTTAAACTATTTCAAAATACTTAAAAACTTTGATACAAACCATGAGTTTCGCTCGGCAGCCTCTCGACTGCAAATGAAATTTGCTTTGATAAAACACCAAAAAAATTGAGGGGGGAAATTACCGTGAAAAAACCTTTAAAACTGTTTTTATTTGTTATTTTCATCACAAAGCGGTAACGACAAGCCCAAAAAGAAGCCGACTTCTTCCAAAAGGCGGTACTGTTTTGAACGGTTCAAAGCTTAAAAGTAATTGGGAATCTATTCACAATATTAGTTAAATTTGCCGTCTTTATTTGGTCAAACAGCTCTTAGAAAACCTCACACATAACATTAACATTACGCCACAGACCTCTTTGTTCAGTAACTGTCGTGCCGTAACATTTTTTAGCCTTAGTGAAACAAACTTACTGCCTACAATTACCAAGACAAGCTAGAACATTTCCCTGATTTCTGTTCGTAAGCTTTTAATCTTCGTTTTAGTGTCATTATCCCAAACTTAATTTTTTATTTTAGAGGAAGTACTTAGTTGAGCTTTTGTGAAGCTCTTGAGGCCTCGTGGGTCACACAATAACATCGATTAGTTTTCATCGACTGTCTACCAAGGCAAAAAGGATTCCGACATTTACCTAAATAAAGTAATTAATTGATACAAGCGCTATCTTTGTTGCCTGGTTCGAGTTATTAATATCACTAACATGGATGTTTATAAACCGTCGGCAATTGCATAAATTTGTCCAACAATCGACATCAAACCAAAGAGAATATATTTGCACATTACTTGGCCGCGCCTATTTCTATGATCTCACAATGTGAAGAATTTTTGTAGAAAAACAACCATTTTTGAAGAATGTTCATTGCAATATTTTGCCGTTAAGGTGTAAAACTAATTGACTTGTAAAGTTTAATAACTAAAAAAGATGGCATAAATTAAATCTTAAGCCATTTAGCCGTTGATTAGACTTAACGTTACCGCCATTTGGAAGAAGTCAATTCTCTAAAATAAACAAACCTCTATCGCGCCGTAGATGAGTTTTATTAAAACTTCGTTTGTGGCACACGCTTCACCACATGAACTAAAGTAGAGTTAATTTTTGACTTACGGAACCACCTGAGTGCAAAGGGTTTTTGTTTTTTATTTTGTTGTTGTTGTTACAACTTTGAGGTCTGTGATACCGCGCGTCTGATGAATTAAACATTAAGCTATTTAGACTTTTGGTTCACTGCTAAAAATCACGCTACCACAAAAGTTTGGTCACGAAGTCGATTGGATATAAATTGCTAGTTGTTTTCATGTGCTGTCATTTGTCCGTTGGCTTATTGGTTTACCGGCTTAGAATTGTAACGTTAGCAGTTGCAGAACTTTTTGTAGCCTTTGCTGTTAAGTTTAAATCGACTACAGACCAGAATTCCAATCACTGCAAACCGCAATCAAAAAATTAGACATTAATCAGCAATAAATGAGATCTCGCCTATCAATTAACCCAATCTAATTTTAGCGATGCTCTGTCATCAGTATAAATTTTCGTAAACGGATCAACATTTTTAATCCGTGTTAGTAGTAATTCCTTTCGCATTCACACTATCACTTAAACATTTTCATGCAGAATTCACATTTACTTTAAGAATTCTTTTTCATTTTGATTAAAAGAGGTTAAATTAAGCTAAACCTGATTGTGTACGTGCAGCTATCTGCGTGCATGACATAGCACTTTACAAAACTTCCCTGTGTTTTCTCATGACAAAATCTTGGTCAGATATACACTTGAGACTGTCAAGCCTTGGTGCTATTTTTCGCACTGAAAAAGTATTGCCATAATCGCTTATAGGCGTGATGACACTTGCTCACGTATTCCCGCATGTTTTTCACCATCGCATAGTTTTCACACTCTAATTGATAATAAAGGTAGAATTTTTTGAATAGTTCTTGCACTGATAGGTTGGACAATGGCGTTGGCTGCCAAAGGAATGCCAAACCGCTTTCTACGTGATTCTAGGTGAATTAAAACATATAAACAAAGGTCAAACAAGCACCTCTTATAAAACGTCATAGTTGTACTAACATATATCTGGCATTTATCGTACCACAGTTTGTTACAAGACAGAGTGAAACTTTTACAACTTGAGACCGTATATAACTATAAGTTTTCATTGCAACGAACTCATTTTTTCAACATCGATTCTTCAATCCCATAACTCTTTACTGCTATACGTACACATAGAACTCGATAAGTAAGAAATTCGAAATAATAAAAATGTGATTTACTGGATAGTGTGGGTTATTTGATATCTGCCCCACATTCCCTGTTCGCAGTTCCGGAAAAATTGATGAAGAGGTTTATCAACCTGTGTATCTGAAGATATCGGGTTATCAGTTCTGAAGAAGCTAATCCTTATTTGAAAATGGGCTTATGATCACTAGCCTATAAGCTGCAGCTTAAAGTTTTTGATAGAAGCAAAAGAATCTCCCCATTTCGTCACGTTTTAAAGGGAGGTGAGTTGATAAAGTCAGGGAGAAAATTATAACTTCTATAACAACTTGATAGTGTTTTTCTGACACAGACATTGTAAAATTGACATTGTTTTGACAAACAGGACTGCTGTGGAAATTGTTTTTGTAGTCAGATATAAGTAGTGTATAATTTTGCTGCAGCGACTGCCAAAACACAACTCAAACATACATTAACCTTGTAAACCTATCATCTGTCAATTGTGAAACAAGAACGCATGTGCTTTTTACAGTCAGTCCAAAGTAATAACATTATGCGTGAGTGTCCCGCACGGATTCGGTAATGATGTTTTGTTGACGGTTTTTTTTGTAATTGATAAACAATTTCTGGTCATTAAATAAATTGCCATCGAGAAAGGTGCAGACCATTGTTGCCTTAAAGCAAATGTACTGTATTCTTAAGTTATTTGTAAAGGAAATAGCTGTCTGGAACTAGGACATTCACGGAACACTCTCATATTTTATGAATTTCTATAACGTCAATAACCCCTCGGTCACAGACTGAAGGATTGTAGAGGAACCACAGCTATTCTATAAAAGGTTTATGTTCTTTTGCAATTGCTACTAAACGATCTGTTAACCTCATCATTCAGTTTCCACTATAAATTTCAACATTTTTTAAAAGTGACATTTAAGTTTTTTTTTAATACGTCACGTCTTACAAAACCACAGTGCAGTTGAAGAGTGAATATATATTCCAAAGGTTGCGCGATCAAAAAAGCGATAGAGTTAATCTGTTCAATTGTATTTTTGTATATGGGCCACGCTAAATTTGGAAAATTATGTGCCCATCTCGTGGCAATGTGTCGTCATTAGCTGACGTGTTTGATTGAGTCTTGTTTTCTAATTATAAAATGTCTTACATTGTACGTTCTATGTAAGAATGATGCGATGATAAAGATGATGATTGCCTAATGGTGATGATGATGATGGTGATGATGATTGATGATGATTGTGATGATGATGATGATGATAATGATGATGATTGATGATGATTGTGATGATGATGATGATGATGATGATAATGATGATGATGATGATGTTGATGATGGTAATGATAATGATGGTGATGATGGTAATGATAATGATGGTGATTTTGATGGTGAGGATGATTGATGATGATGGTGGTAGTGTTGTCTTACCACCGAGTGTTGTCTTACCACCTAAATTCACACTTTCATAAGAACGTCTATTTTCGGGACAAGGCCAAATGTTTTTTTGTTTTAGGGAAGGATCCAAACTAGCTAGTGCAAATAATTTTCAGGAGAGGATCCAGACTAGTGTAACTAGTTTCCAGTGGAAGATCTAGACTAGTGCAATTAGGTTTCCAGTATAAAGGATCCAGAGTAGTGCAACTAGTTTCCAGTGGAGGATCCAGACTAGTGCAACTAGTTCACAGTAAAGGATCCAGGCTAGTGCAATAGTTGCCTGTGGAGGATCCAGACTAGTTAGTGCAACTAGTTGCCGGTGGAGGATCTAGACTAGTGCAACTAGTTCCCAGTAAAGGATCCAGGCTAGTGCAATAGTTGCCTGTGGAGGATCCAGACTAGTGCAACTAGTTTCTAGTGGAGGATCCAGATTAGTGCAACTAGTTTCGAGTGGAAGATCTAGACTAGTGCAACTAGTTTTCAGTGGAGGATCCAGACTAGTTACTGCAGTTCGTTTCCAGTGGAGGATCCAGACTAGTGCAACTAGTTTCCAGTGGAGGTTCCATACTAGTTAGTGCAACTAGTTTACAGGAGAGGGTTCAAACTAGTTGGTGCAACTAGTTTCCAGTGGAGGATCCAGACTAGTGCAACTAGTTTCCAGTGGAGGATCCAGACTAGTTAGTGCAACTAATTTACAGGAGAGGGTTCAAACTAGTTGGTGCAACTAGCTTCCAGTGGAAGATCTAGACTAGTGCAACTAGTTTCCAGTGGAGGATCCAGACTAGTTAGTGCAACTAGTTTACAGGAGAGGGTTCAAACTAGTTGGTGCAACTAGTTTCCAGTGGAGGATCTAGACTAGTTAGTGCAACTAGTTTCTAGAAATTTGTCAAATGTTTTTATGAAAAATCGTTTCTCTATATTTTCGAATGCTTCACAATTACTTATATAGTTTTTCTCTGTAATGTATAGTCGTCTCCTTTTCTCTAAAAACAGACTAAAAGCTCTTTAGTCTAAGCCTTCTTTTAGCTTTTTTGGATAACAACGCATCCATTGATCAAACAATCATTTATTGTGTACCGTACAGTAGTATCGGTTTCTGCAACACTCACTAAATCAACTGAAGCCACTCCTGTGCGCATAAATGTTCTTTATTGAAATGTAAGAAAAAATTTTAAAAAAAAGCAGAATATGTCTACCGTACTTTAACTATTTGTCTAAAAATAATTTTTATAAAAAGATTGTTTTTAACAAGCACGGTCTCTCCACAAATATATTCCATTAACCCTAATACTTACAGGCGTCTTTAAATGGAATTGGAAAGACAGTTTTCCAAGCATTTTTTGTTTAGATTTTATATATAGCTAAGATTTGCAGTTCCATCGCGTGTCAAAATGCGTGCCTGTTCTTTAAGCATAAAGATTAGTTTTGTAAAAAAATGCCTTCGTTTTTTTATATCACAGTTGAACAAA
This sequence comes from Zoanthus sociatus, assembly GCA_025331085.2. Classification (NCBI taxonomy): domain Eukaryota; kingdom Metazoa; phylum Cnidaria; class Anthozoa; order Zoantharia; family Zoanthidae; genus Zoanthus; species Zoanthus sociatus. Next base: position 20,541 of record JAOBAY020000010.1, on the reverse strand, counting down.
TTCTTTGTCCTCAGTAAAATTGTGTATAACTCTGCAACTAAATAACGCACTAAATATTATCCGGTTATCGAAATATAAATCCATTTTTGTATTGCGAATGAAGAATCACTGGAAAGTTTGGATTTACAAGAGGAGTTATCCAAAGATTTTTGATTGAAAGACTAAACTGCTTAGCTTCCGATTCCGAGTTTAATCTCGCTGTGTCCTTGATTATTTAAAACACGTACTTATTTGTTTTATCTCAATTTCCATCACTTTTGTAATTTTTAGTTAGAAGATCATTTTAGTTATGTTTTTCAGTTCTATTATCCGATGCCAATTTTATCGCCGACTCGTTTTCCATTTTTAAAGATACAATGAAATTAATGCCTACCGAGATTGTTTTCCTGTTTATAATAAACTAAATAAGTGTTTCAATATTTGAATGGAAATTTAATTGTATATAAACTTTGATAATTCCTTATAAAAAAATAGTAATTATCCATAAAAATTACCTGTTTCAGAAAAACGAACATATTATCTTTTCCCAATTAGCTTTTAGCCTATATATCAACAGATTTCTTTTACCATGGTCATGGAACAAAAGCTTTCCGAATTTTGATTCAGTTTCCTTTAAGATTTTGATTTTAGTAATATTTTATGTTTTTAATAGGCAAAAAACGCGTTTCAAGCTGTGATATTTTTCTCAGTTTAGTTAAAAGGTTTAGATGAACTAGAGGATATAAACTTAGGAAGAATTCCACTCATTTCATTATAAATCAGACGTGTTTTTTCGCGGCGTAGACTTGCGAACGAAAAGATTTTCGCTTCGCAACTTGACTTGGCAAAATTTTCATTAAGAGAAAAGAATGTTTCCGCGTAAACAAGTTAGACTCAAATGTCGAGTACAGATGAAATACTAGTTTCTAGACTGTAAACAGTTTATAAGTTTGGAATCAAGTTTGACAAGTTTGCAGTCGAACACACTTTCGCTCAATATTTAATGAAATAAAAACAAGGGCTAAAAGAGACATTTTTGTTTTCCAGGAAAAAATTGCTTTTTAAGGTAACTTTATTTTGCTCTCATCGCGTATAAACATTGCTCCGTCGCTCTTTTTTTATAGGAAAGGGTTTTGCCTTATATCTTTTTTGATTTTTATGTATTGTACAATTCTGGTCAACTAAAATATCATCTTATCAAATCACAAATGTATATTAATTATATTTATTATATTTATAGAGTTTAATAAGATAATTTATAGAGTTAAAAACTTTCATGCAATATTTTCTTGCTTTTTTTCTTGACTTTTTTGTATCTTGCGAGCTTAAACTATATCTTGGATTTTTCAAAGTTTCTTTTTCAATTTGCGTGCATCAATCATGACTCAATCCCAAAGTGATGTGTTTTTCGGAAGGGTATAAATTATTTCACGTAGCTATTAACCACCGTTTGTATATTTGGCACAAACAAAAGAGTTTTCTGTCTACAAACCGTTCGCGATAAACAATCTGCATCAGTCAGTAAACGCCCAAACACGAGGTTATTATTTTTGAGCTGAGAAAAGTAGCGGAAAAGTGACTAAAAATATATCACCTTACTTTTAAACTGCAGTAATGGAAAGATGTAATTTAAAAATAATGTAAAACAATCTGTAACCTTAATTGGTCCCATTGAACATAAGGTGAATACCCACCGAGACGACGACCCTAAAAAAATTTGCAAGCTAAAAACAGGAAGAGATGCTTTTGCTCGGGGTGTCAAACTTGGCCGAAATATTTGTATGTGGTATTTCATTTGAAGCAAACTGTGAGTATGCGGAGGAGCAAAAATGTCCAAGCTTGTCACATGCTAATCTGTCGTGTGTTTTTTTGTTCCGGTTCATGGCCAAGGTGAAGTTTGCAGCGATTCAAGAAAACAGTTTCAATACAGACAGATGGAAATCTAATGAAACAACGAAACGTTTAAATAATGGAAGTTGGAGAACTTTAAAGATATGGCTCATAGGTTCTTGAGAATTTTTTTACGATTTTTTTTCTTGAGAATATTTTTTACGATTTTCTTTGCCTTCTATTTTTACTGCTGTTGCATAATTGGAGAAAAATTCGCTTTCTTGAATACAGCCAAAGACTTTCCTGTATTTAGTACACCTGTGGGATCAATTACAAACCAAATATTTCATTATTGCCAAAAATATTTGAAAAGTGTTTGTCATTTTGCAAAACTGATAATTGATAGACTGAATTTTTTGAGCGTGTCCTTCTATTCTTAGCTTAGCTCCAGTCAATTGTTCTGCCAACAAACCTTCTTGCTCTCATTATGAACTGATCCACAATTGATGTGCCAAGAAAACTTACCCAAGCCGTCAATACTTATCAAGTCATCTCCGGAGCTCTTTATAACAACTTTGTAGAATATGAAATTTCGTCAACTGTTTTATGAAGCTAGGTTTGTTGACCGTTAGATTAAAATTGCAACGTAAGCCAACACTTTTCCTAAACTTTTAAATGTTTTCTTTCAAAATTTAGAGTTTTTTTTTATCTTTTAACCTTAAATGATTGTACAAGAACCACTAATGGCGAGTGTTTCTTTGTAGCTATTGTCAACAAGCAGATACATCTAACTTTTGTGTAGTTTGAGGGTAGCAGGACCAGACAATCATCTTTATTTGGACTCAATATTCTGCATTTTTTTTACATTTATAATGATTATAGTTTTAGAGTTAGGACTGAGTTATAAACTTCATGGTTATCGAAATAGTCAAGCGGAAATGTTCTATATGAAATGAAATGGTCTCTTTATCACACACAGGCTTGAAAAGTGTTTCATTGTTTTTGTCTATGGTTTGATTACAAGCATTTACTGCCGGCTGCTCCGGATTTCCCCGACTACGAGTACTGAGACAGCAGGCTTGTTTACGAATGAATTACTCAGACCGAACAGCTATCTAGTTGTCATTTCAGGGATAAAAGGTCCTGTTTCTGAACGTGCAAAAACTGCAACTGAAAACAAACGCAGAAATTGCTAGCTCGAAAAGTTTGTGTTTCTATAATAGAATAAATAAGGATAATGAGTTGTCTCGAGTGGAATTTAAAACAAGATATTTGGTAAGTTGAACATAAATGCCTGCGAGTATTCACTACAAACTGATACTAGTTGAGATAAGTACACCAGATTCGTATAGAATGTATGCGTTTTTCAATAAACACAATGAATATAGAAATGAGAATACGAATCCCCCTGTAGTCTTAGAGAAACACACAAATTAGTTTACATTTGTTTACATGCAATTTGAAATGTAAAACGGTAAAACATGTTGTAATAACTTTTAAAATTTAATGTGAATTGTGGTAGTACATATAGGATTTGTTGTGATTGTATCATATTTAACGGGGATTTGTTTATCGAAACTAAGAACGCACTTGGTCAGTTTTTTCAACAAATGTCGTAAAGTTTAAAGTCGTGTAGTACATAGTTCATCATCTTCCCTGTGCTAGTTGATCGGCCCAAACAAATACGATTTTGTGATTCTTATCTTATTTTTCTTTATTGCCGACAACAGAAAAGATTTAATATAACCGTTTTATTCCAGGAAGTCTGAAAATAGATTATTTTCCCAAGAAATCAACAAGAAATGCCAAAACTTATAAGATGACTCGATCTAGTTTTAATTAACTCGACATTGTTTGCATCAGTAAAACTCAATTTTGTCATTTCCTTAAAACTTTGTAGTTTACATTTCCGATTTTGTTACGATTGTGTCGATTTCAAATAAGATTATCTGCAATAAATTCTGATTGTGGCACTTCAAACCTGTATTTTGATTTTTACTTAAACCATTTTTTGCACCTGTATTGAAGTAAACTTTAATTAAGTGTCTGAACAGTGAAAGTTTAGATGATTATTTTTTCTTTAAAGGAGCTAAGAACGCTGTTTAGTTCTGCACAGTGAATCGCGTTACCCAGATATTGGATCAGCGACCAGAGAGAATTATTTTCTAAGGTATTTCTTGTTTTTAAAATATTATCAAACTTTCAAGTTAACATTAGCTTTAAACTACTTTAAAGCCAAATGACTGTTTTTTTTTAATTTTGTTTTTTAGAGTTCTGAGTTGTTTTTTTTTCAATGGTTGTTTCTTCTTTAAAATGACCTTTTAGTTTAAAATACCACAGGGACCCGTTAAAATAGTTTTGTCGCGCGAGAAGAATTGTTTAGTTTATGACACTGTATTGTCAAAAATTCAAAAAATTCGGTTTTGAGTTTACCTGTATGTCAGAAATCTGCAGGTCAGTGAATAATATTTGCCTGACTTTCACGCTGTCCCTCGCAAAAAGTTGCGTAACAAGCTCTAAAATTTGTGTCACTGAAATCGCTTAAAAAGTTAACTATAATAGTAAAAGGTTAAAATATGATAATAGTTTAAAATATCTAACGTTTTCGATTACAAGTCATCTTTACTCCACATCTTCAGGAGTGAAGATGACTTTTAGTCGAAAACGTTAGAGTTTTTAAACCTTTATCACATTTTAACCTAAAGCTTCTCACTATTATATTTAAACTCTAAGATTATTCATAATGTTATTCCACACCGCAATACAACCTCGATCACAATAATCGTTAGCTGATCTTTAAACCGCCAAGTTAGTACAGGTGTCATAAACGGATGATTTTAAAATTTGTACGTTCAGTTCAGTGACAAATTACAGCCAGGCAAATTTGAAATCAAGCTTTGTGTGTGGTAACACAAGCGAAACCTTTATCTTTCTTAAAGGATACACCAAAATGATTAAAAGTTTTTCATTTCAGATTATTTTGCTTTTAGTTATGTTTTCAATGAACTCAGGTCAATAACAAACGAAACAACTTCCAACTGACTCCTTGTAATTTTTAGACTGTAAACTTTTCCTTACTCTCTTATATTATTCCAAAAGAAAAATTCACTCATTAGTTTTCGGAAGTGTTTAAGCTCCAAAACAAGCCAAGAGAGAGATAAGAGGTTAAAAAACTGTGAAAGGCAAGTGTTGTACGTCGTTTTTAGATAAAAAGAAAGAATGGCATTTTTTTGTTTATGACATCCTTAATGACTAAATGTATTTGCGTAAGAAAGTGTTTTTGAAATTGTAAATTTCTTTAGCTTGCAATTGCCTTTTTAGTTAACTAGATCTAACAACTTTAAAGAGATAACTTCTCTGTCGGGAAGCAGTTTTTTCCATGTTTAGTTTATCGGAGCAAATTGGAAATAAATGTTATTAAAAGCAAAACATTTCTTAATTTGAGTCAAAAAACTTTTATGATTCTAAAAATAACGACATTAGTTTGTGTTTTATCTTGAATATCGAACTGAAATTCCCGAGCATGAATTAATGTCAAACTGCTGTCATGCATGCAAGTGTGTTTGGTCTTTTTTATTTGTGTACCACATAAAACCAGTGGTTTTTCCCTTATTTTTTGAGATTGCCTTAAACTATACGGCATATAGCGTTCGTTATAAAAGCTAAGAGTAAAAAGATGCAAACATTTCAGATTGTTTCGTTGAAAACTTATAAAGAACAACGTTCATTCCATCATTCAATTTTTACAAACGACAACATTTCATGCATTGAAAAGTCATTAGAATACAATAGCCGCGATATTTGTTGTGTCGGAAAAATTCAAATATAAAGCGAACAAGTAACTATGAATGAAACTTCAAAGAGAAAGTCAAACATGAAACATAAGCAAACAAACTGCATTAGACATTGATGATCGCCTGTCATCAATTTCAATGAAGCATTTCAGATATCGCTCTTTTAGTTTTGACGAGCTGTTCTCATCAAAAAAACGAAGCTCATTGAGATGTGTTTAAGTTAAACATTACTTGAGTAAATTTGCCTTCTTTCCCCCTTAAACGCATTCAAGAGGATTAGAAATAATACAGTTTTATCTTTTTGTTAAGTATACATCAGAAAAGTACTTGAAACTTGGGATATATTATTAAAAAGCTTTCTTTTTCCGAACGCCTTTCCCCGAATTCTGGCATCAGCATTGCATATGGAAAAGCATTCAAGTCATATCGGCGTTCCTTTTATCCTTTTTTGTTTTTTGGTTTATTTCATTTACCGCCGTAATTTTGCTTTTATTGCGGCAATAAAATCTGCAATTATATCTTTCTGATGTCAATGGGGACAATTTTATTAGAGTTTTAATTTAATTAGTGGCCAGGTAAAATAAAAGAATCTACAAATTATGTTTCAAAACTATTTGAGCGGTAGCCATTCCATAAACTCGGGTGTATTGTTTCACTAATAATTACCCATACACTAATTTATTTCTTGGCGGGTCTCTTTGTTACCTAGTGAGGCCAACCGAATTTGCATTTTGTTGCGAATTTGCTTCGCTCAATTGTTAACGCTCTCTTTGATTTCTACAACCCAAACAATACTATTAAAGATTATAAACTTTAGTATTAAGTATATATTCTTTTTGCACTTTTTGCATTTCTTTTGATCATCTAGTAATTCTTCGCTGGCCGGTTCGAAGCTTCAGTAGGTATGAGCAGAAACTTAAATAATGTCATTGAAGACACCGCGAGGACCGGAAAAAGGATGTCTTCGGAATATTATGATCAATTCGAGAAAGCAACTTGCTTTTTGATGCAAATTATTTAATAAACTAATCAATCGCTTAAATTGTTCTGTTCTGCTAGGAACGAGAAAAAAGGTCGAGCCGACTTTATGGAACAAAGGCAAAGTAATGAATATATTTTACGCTGCAATATAGACAAAATGAAGTTGAGCGATAAAATTTACTCAATTAGTTCGAGTACCGCGCATGCAGCTGAAATGAAAATAGATGAACAGTCATAGAACAATCAGTCCCGCGCGCTTCTCATTCAGTCAAGCTATTGTTGGTCTAACTAGACTATTACAAAAGTGTTAATATTTTAATCATTACGTACAGCGACACAATTCTGAGAGCGCGCAGTGCTGTTCAAGAAACTCGTACAAAGATGAGTCGTAGAACTGAATAGCGAGTTCTTCTTTACATATAAGGCAAACCTTCCTTTGATTTGTCGCCAACAGGTCACTCAAGCGTATAATATACTCACACGCAATCAACGGCGCTAAATAGGATTTGAAGCGCTTTATAAACTTATCTTGAAATCGAATTGTATTCTCTCTGTCTGTCTCTAATCTGTACATAGACACTGGAAGAGTATGTTTATGTGACAAACGACAAAAAAGAAGTGAAATTCTCGGTTAAACTATAATCGAACTTGCGTCTACTGATTGCATCTTTGCGTTGTGTCGATCCTAGATTTGGTTTTTGGAGGTAAGTCAAAATTGAATGTTTCTAAAACAGATTATTTACTAGTAGGACTACTAGAATGAAAATAGAAAATCTGAAACAAGTTGTTTTTTCGTGTTATTGTTTAGCAATTTAGTTCCTTGTCCTATTGCAACTGAAGCATGACATCGATTTATTGTACGAAATTATTTTGGGGACAAAGCATATGGTGCACTGGCAAGTTAGGTGACAAACAAATGCAATGTCCGGAAATATCAAAGGATAATTTCAGATTTTTATTCTCACTTTACAGTCTTGAACGAATGCAGAAAGATACAAATTAAAGTTTCCATTTAGATGTGAAAAATTATTGTCTTAATACAGATTGCCGGCCAAGACAGAAGAAGCCCTTACAGGACGTTTACTAAGGGTCCTTACTGAAATTATGAATCGTTTAATACAAAATCACACAAGTTGATTTATTTTTTCACTCAAGGCACTAAATATTGCCGGAAATGTAGGTTCCGACTTTTCTATTTCTTTTTCTATGACTTCCCATTTTATAGTTGTTTTGGGTCGCTCACGTAGAACTGTTCTCCACATGTATTCCGTTGTCCTTATTTGAAAAGATGACCAATACACGGTCTTGATTACTGCGACTAGCACACGGCTTATCACGCTCAAAATAGAAATAGTTTTTCTACGGCCTAATTTTGCTAACCCCCAAAACACTCCATTTTTCATTTTTGTCTGTAATCATCTACACACGTCGGAAATTATTTTATAACTTTCGTGAAAAATAAATAGATCATGACAAGATGTGAATAATATCGAGTTAAAAGTATTTACTATTTAGAGAACGGGTGTGACTCGAACAGTTCTTTAGTTCTAGTATTTTCAAGACTCGAAGCAACACGATTATGTATAAAAAGCCTTTTTCATATCGCGCGTTACAAAAATTTGCAAGTTTCAGAAACGGCGTTGGGAATTATTTGTTCTCATGCAAGGATTCTACAATTGTTCATCTCCACGTGAATTGAAAAAGAATTTAAGTTTCATTAGAATTGGCCACGGGAAACGGATGTGACCTGCTGAAAGGCACTATACATTGTGCTGTTTAGACAAAAGTAAAGCTGTAACGAGAAAAAAAACGCATAATAACAAAATTTGAAATGGACGAAAGTTTTTATTTAATTTAAATAAGTGTAAAATTCGTCAGAAGTTTGGTTTTTGAGTTTCGTGTTTAGGTTTGTATGGTCATGGAGTTTTATAGCTTAATCCCACTCAAGTCAGCATGGTAAAACTTCGTGACACTAAAACGTTGAAACATTGTCATGTTAGATTGTTTTCCTTTATTCTGATATAGTGTTAGTAAATTCTAGTTATGTTCTTATAAACAATAACTTTAACAAGTGCGAGTTGAGATTTAATTAAGTTAAAATTTGGTGATTTTTCCGCTAAAGCCATAAAGGTATTTTGAAAATCCTCAATTTAAACTTCATATTTGTTCATGGATGGAAATTTTAGTCGGACGAGTGCCAAAGTTTCCATGCCAGCACTAAAACCCTGAATTAAGTAAAACGTTGTTTCAAATACTGTTAGTAAATTAATGATATTTCTTTAAAATTACACTATTTAACGACGTTTATATCTTAAGCTTGACAAATGAAAACAAAACGGTGCGAATCGCCTAAGGGTAAAAACTGTTTTATCATAGAGCAGGACAAAAACAAAAACTTTTCACATCTACTTTCATTTTAAAGTCGTGATTATATAAAATTGAAAAAAATCTTTAAAGTGAAATCTTTATATATAGTCTAGAATCAGAGATGATTTATATGTTGTTTCTATGTTTGTCAATGTTTCTTAGTGAATATAGAAGTTTTACAAAATATAGATATAGTCTCAAAACTTTTCGAGAATGATAAAATTTTATTGCCTTCTGATTTGGAGTTCAACGCGGCAACTTTCTAAAAGTTTACTCTGATTAATACAATTAAGGTGAAATAGGAATAAAAAAAACACGATACCCTAGTTTACTACAAAATCTTTCTTTGATTTATATATTCATAAAAATGTCTTTTTCCTTTAAATGTCTTCATACTAATTCAATTTGTGTTCAGTGAAGTTAGGAAGGTTTACATGAAGAGAAAGTTTTTTGATACTATCGTGTTGAAAAGGGTATTTTTCTTGATATAGACATTTTCCTTGTCCTTGTAACTTTCTCTTAATTACCCAATACATAATTAGACTAATGCTATAAAGAATCCGGCCATATTGGGCCCCAACAACTCGCATAAAAGTTAAATGAATCGTGAAGACACAGTCTCGTGGACTCTATGTCTAATTTTTTAATCTGAAAAACAATTTAGAGTACATTTGAGCTTTCTAATCAAATACTGGCTTGTCGAGTGAGAAAACAAGCCGGCGTGTAATAGATGTTTGCCCACATATAACACGAATTTCTCCAATAAAACAGTATGCTTGTCGGATTGACAATAAATTAGTCAAAATTGTTAGTACCAGAATGCCGCCATTTAAGTTTTGCACATTGTGGCTGTATATATGGATATGTAGTGCGCAATGAGATTTTTTAAAATTTTCCAACAAAGCGTAACGCTATTTTCATGTAAAAGATAGCTTCAGTCCTTCGGCTCGACTGAAATCTTAGAAATAACATTTGATTTAGTAAAGTTTTGTGTGAGTTCTTTGCTTGGGGAAGTCTTGATGGCGTTAAGTCTTTATTTAATCATTTGTTTTGGTTTAATGTACATGATCATAACTCAAAAGTAACTTCAGTGTTTAGCATTACTGATGTGATAATGGTGCCATTCACAAGATTTTTAAATTTGTTCAGTAATAATTTTACAACATCAAAGGCTTATTGCTCTTGTGTTTTACTGTACAGCTCTATCAAGTTTTGACTTATGTACATTAATTTTTCTTTTCTTCGATATTGAGTCTAATTTAAAAACAGGAATTACTTTGCGTCGTCAGCGGAATTGATAGACCAGCAAGAGACGCCAAATGTATGCTTCAAACCGTTGAGATACGAACAAAACGGTCACAGATTTTAAAAACTTAACCAAACAACTTAGCATAGCTAATGCATGAAACAATTAGATAGTTTCAACTGTTGACTAAGAACACGGAATATCACAGATGAGTTAGTCAGTAAGTGCTGTTAGTATTGATGCTTTTACACACAGCTGTGGTTTTAATTATTGCAACCGACGCCTAGTCATGGCACACATTTCTACCATGAGATTACACGTTGACTGTAAAAATGTCCAATGCATGCGTTCTATGAGGACCAATTCTCTCTCTTGCTAATATTTTTAATAAAAATAAAGTTGCGTTTCGTCATTAGCTGTTACTAGTTTTATTAAATATAAAGATGTTTGTTTTACATTGTTTCAATTCTGCCAGCTCTCTTCATTTTAAAATTGCTACCTTGATTGAATCATCTTGTTCCTTTAACCTGGATATTTGCAGTGGTCTTGGCAACAAACGCAAGCAATGTTTGAATTTCCTTGTAAAGTTCTATGCAAAACGAGTATCAGAAATAAAAAAGAAATGACACAGTCTGATGATTATTTTTGATATTTTGAAAGCGCATTTTCAAAAGCAACTGTTGAAAAATTCAGTTAATTTTGGGAGCAAAATCAGGGTATAGATAAAACTCACTGAAAGCTTTTGCTGAAACAAAACTCCAACATTGTTTGCATTTTATTAAGACGTGAGATTGCCACCAATTTCTTTTCTTGTTATCAGCTTTGATCGATACAAGCGTCCATTTTAAGCTGCCATACAAACCTCACGTGCTTCGATTCTTTTGCAAATGAAACTTTTGACGTGTGACCAGCAAACCAAAACTGATAAACAAGAGTGATTTATCAGGCTTCAGTTTTTTTTGCGTGGCCAGTGTTGAGAATTGATTACGGAAGACAAGTTAAAGGGTTTTGTTCTTAAAAATTGAATACTACCACAATATTAGCCCAAGCATGTTCAGGTGAAATGTTTTTCGAAATCGTGTATTTTGTAAATTAAGACCAGAAAAATCCCTGAAGAAACGAAAAACTACTAACTTTCTAAAAGAAACTTATATTACTGTTGTTTTTGTTGTTCAACTTGTGAATGAATTGAATAGACTTGACTTTATAATAGAGAAATTTCGATTTAGTATCCAGCATTCTTTGCACGCGAAGTGCTTGGTTGCAGTCCACTAGCACTGCCTATCAATAAAATTGACGTCCAATCTGTGATTACTTTTGACATTTGTGGTTAGGAGTGTGTTAAAAGGAGGAGGGCTGTGCAAGTCAACAGCTGTCATTGTCATCTCTGCAAAAGAGCCTGAGCTGTAACTTGTCATAAAATACTAAACAGGTCTTGCTTTGATTTGGTATCCATATTCATGAGATTTTTACTCGTTTCGCCCCTTTTACACTCAGCTGACTTAAATCCCAATCTTGCTTGAAATTGAGGATTAAATACTGTTTTTTAACAGCACAAACATGTATATCTATATACTTTGTAATTCTACCGTCTAGAAAGATGTTTTTGTGGCCTTTTTCAAAATTTACACAACTCGTGTCATAATTATTAATATCGGGCTGTGGACAAGAATTGTTACAGTAAAAGCCAACCTGTTTTATAATTACTAAGATTCACTTGAGCGTAAATATATCCAATATATGTGTGATATTGAAATATATATATAAAATCACATTACAACTTTTCCTTTTGTATTTGGCTTAGGAGACTTTGGTCGACAATAAAAGTTAAAAGAGATTAACAGGATAGGATACGGCACAAATTCAAATGCTTACCTGGCTTGAAGTTGTGTACTAGTGCGTTAAGACGCATTTACTAATGGCAGCTAGCATTTTGTAGTTTTAGTTTCATTTCAAAAGGCCATTTAGTGATAGAGTTGACTTAATGTTTCGATAATCTCCAGTAATTCTAAGTTGTTTCTAAATCTGGATCATCAACACTTTTTCACAATGGCATTAGCAAAACCATTTTTTAAAAAGAGGTTAACTTAACATTTATGTTTCTGTTGAATAGCAAGATAAGATATAAGAATGGTTTTCATTTAGACTTTAGTGAAAATGACATTTCTTATATTGCTTCGGATAAAGTCAAATGATAAACGAGCTAATTTATACAAGCAAACTTTTGAGAGCAATTAGTCTCAATAAAATTTATGAGCAATTAGCAGCTCAGATTAATCTTGTTAGGGAAAGAATTTATTTTGCTGACTTTAAACATACCCTGCAAAACTTTTCAGTAAACTCTTTCATATTTCATCGCAAACCTGATCGTTTACAACTAAATCAAGATGAATATAATTTCAGACTCGTGGATAAAGCAACAGTTCTTTAAATGAATAGAGAACTAATATCAATGGGAATTCGTGACAAATATTATAAGTTCCATATTACCTCCAAGGTCTCTTGAACTTTTTTCCCTTAAAAATCAAAGTCCATTTCCTTGGCGTTATGGAGTGCACGTCAGCAGTGTTCCAACAAATTTTGAAGAAAACCACTTCAGTAGTCTGAACAGAATCTCTGGTATGTCATATCTGATCGGTCATATTGACAATTTATTTTTCATCTTATCTGTTGAGCCTTAACTTTTTTGATTCAAAAGTATTTAAAACATCAATTTAGAACCAAAAAAGTAGTCGGCAGTACTTTTTCATTGTTTAATACACTAACTGCTTCTAAAACGATCTTTAGCTGGAGTTTAACTCTTACTGATTTGTTGCTTTCAGTTCTAATTAACAGTGCTCGTTTGAATTTTTGATACATATGCGTGACCGGCTTAATTCTTGAAAACTTAGATTTACAATCAACTTTGTTATGAGGCTTGAAAAAATAAATCAAGTTCAGTTTTAATTAGTTAAGTCTTTCTAAGGAATGAATTTTTCAAAGTAAAATAACGTTAGGGACCATGGAAAAATAATAGTAAAGACAGAAAGAAAAGTAAGTTTTCAAAATCAAATAGAACTATTATAATTTAATTCTTATAAAATTCAGCTCTGACTAAACATATATTAGTAAAGTGTTACTGCTTGTTTTCGTAGACACACCTGAAAAAAAAAACGACGTAGTATGACTGTGTATTGTTAACCAACCATTTTCATCTTTTGCACTCCATTTTCCATGCGCAGACTTTTCCTGTGCATTCTGCAAGTCTGCCTAATTTCAAAATAACATAAGTCTAAAATTTTGCATTTTTATCTTGACATGTTTTCAAGGTTTGACATTCTGCTGACTGTTTTATGTATCAGAAAGAAACACTCTGTTGACAAGACAGGTCCTAATGTTCCCATTTACTGATTTAGTCGGCCAGTTTTCAGTTGCAACTGAGCGACGCAGTTCATAACACATGATCATTTTTGAGTGAAGAATAACCCCAGATTTAGTTTAAATTGAAAAAATATTTAAAATGTTTTGAATGAGAGCAAAGGTGAAAGAAAAATTCGGAGAAATAAAGAAACAAAAAGTTGCCTGCAATAGTGGCCTTCTTTTCTGAACAACAAAGTTTTTGTACGCGCTGCATAATTTCTTATTTGTTGTTTTAATTAAAGTTTAAGGCGACACCTGTACGATTTCTGTTTTTAAAACAATAAAGTTTTGTTTTATGTAACAACCCGAGTGGATGCTACTTAACCCTTGAAATCCGACATTACGTCGTCATAAGGAGTCAAAATTATGCCTACGACAAAGGTCGAATGCCCAGTTTGATTTTAGTAAGAATAACCAGGAATAAGTTATCTGTGTTATAATCTGCTTCGTAACTATATAAATGACTGATAATATGTCTTATTTCAGTTCTAATAGGAGTGAGTCCCGCCCATTCAGTTAGATAAAATATGATGACAGAGCTACAAATAACTAAACATTTCTACAACTGAACACAAAGAGAATCTCTTGCAATGATGAACTAGTTTCAATTAAATTTTCCCTGGAAAGAATTAATTATGTGTTTGCAGGAAAATTGTTTGTAATTATTCTGTTGAATTTATTTCAATGTCTGTCTGTTGTTCTGCTTCTATTCTGTCATCCCATTTAGGTACTAATCATTGTTAGTTGATAAAAACCACGCTTTACAAATAGTTTTGGTTGCATTAATACCAGCGCAACTCAACTCCTAGGCCTCTATTGATTGGGCGTTACAACCACCACACACATTGTATGTAATCAATAGTTGTGCTCTTTCTTTAAAAATATTTACTGTAGGATTTTAGGGAAACCTACACTGCCAAACCAACTAGGTTATTAGCCTAACACATGCCGTTTGTTTTGCTCTGTTTCTATAGGAGATGTTTATTTGACCTTCTAATTTATGTAAAAAGTCATTAAATAACACTTTAATGCTAAACAATAAGTGTGTAATTGTCATCGTTCTTCGCACTTAGCGAGGTGACAGCTCTAACCACAGGTGGTAAATCTTAGCAGGAGAAGAAACTTCGAATTGTGGGAATTGATCTATTTCAGTTAAAGCTTAACTGCATTTGCTTCGTTTTACAGCCTAAACGAGGAAGACAGGAACACGTAGATCAAACATGGCGGGATATTACAGTCATATGACATCATATCAACCGTATCCAGGAATGAACTATCCTTCTCCAAACGTGGATTTCTTCAACCCAATGGTGTCTTCTTCGTGTGGTAAGTAATGTTTTGAATTATGCGAGATACCGGGACTCAAAACTTTGTTTTGCTTGTGAAATTTTGATTTCGCTTTTCGTATTCTGAACTAGAAGTGTTTGTACGTGAAATTGTAAGCTTATCGTATTGAAGTAATGAAATCTTGTAAGGCTGGAAAAGAGATACAAAGACATCATGGCGCCATATGTTTCATGAGAGAAGTATCGGCTTCAATATGGCTTTTAATGCACACCTCTGTCATGGTAAATCACATTTTCAACTAGGCTACCGAATTCACTAAAAAGCTTATACCATTTTAAAACCTTACCCGCACTTACAAAACCGCATTTAGAGAAGGATTTGCTAAAGGAAGATCTTAAATAGCATGCATGTATATGAGAAGATAGGTTTAAGTAATAGTGGTTACATGGAAACACTGTGGAAACAGTCACAAGATCAAAGTTTCTGGCAACTTGGGACTAATTACACGCCATTATAGACTCGTGCGCATAATACAATTACAACCTTTAAGTTACGTTTGTCACGGACATTCAAAATAAAGAGAAAAGAGAAACGTGTTTACAAAACTATGAAGCAGTTTAAAATATCAAGGATATATCAATCTCTGTGTTTTCGATAAGCAATTAGTCCTGTGGTAAATGAGCTGCGTTGTCTCTTCTAAAGCAAGTAATTAAAATTCCAGGGTAAAAAAGTAAATCACGAAGCAGAGTTAAGCGATTTTAATCATCTTGATTCTTTTTAAAATACCGTTTTAGTTTGTTCGACTATTAATGAAACATAAGCTGCAAGGGTTCAAAGACTTATAAGTTTTTTCCTTCGGTAGCTCACCCAGCTAGAAAACAGAGACGAGAGAGGACAACATTTACGAAAGCACAACTGGAAGTACTAGACGAGTTGTTTGCTAAGACAAAGTATCCAGACATTTTTATGAGAGAGGAAGTAGCCCTGAAAATCAATCTTCCAGAGTCCAGAGTGCAGGTATATATATACAGTAATAGAGATGTTATCTCTATTAATTTTCTTACACAGTATTTCCAAACTGCAAAATATCTTTTTTGCATTCCCATGGGTTAGCATACATACAAACAAATTATGTATTTTGAACCAGTATATACTGCTCTGACGAGGTGTCTTCTCTCATTGTGGTACAGTGTAGTTGCCCTAACAAATTGAAAATACAACACAAACAAAGCTTCCTCATCTGATAATTAATTAAAAACTTTAAAATTTTCGAAAAGTGATTCTTAGCCATTTGGCAGAGAATTCTCAAGTATATAAATACATGTTTTCGAGGCTGGGAAAGACTCGTACAATGAAAATATGGAAATAATACATATTTTTCTTTCCAACAAAACCCTTTTATTTCTCGTGGCTATAAATATGAATTATTTGTTCACTCACATGATACAGATAAAAGTCCCTTTTAACAGCTGTCTTTAAAATTGTAAATTTCCCAGGATTTATATGCTATATATAGATTCCTTTCACGTTCATTTGACGTTTTAAATTTTCCTGCCACTTGTCAACTATGGTTGAGAGAATGTTTCCCTTCTTTGTTGAAGGATAACATCATAATGATTTCCTCTCATTTGATTTCTTCTCTAGTCGTGTGTAGGTGAACATGGCATGTTTCGTACTACGCAGCGCTGGGCGTATTGTTACATTTTCCGCTTAAAACATTTTTTTCTGATGCTGCTCTATAACTCTTAGTTACGGCATTGATTTTAATAGGAAAAAAAACAGAAAAAAAACTCCCACACTGCGACCATTTACCAATGTTGAAGGATTTTAGAATTGGGATAAGTGAAAGAAGTTTTTTTTAATGAATACAGTAGATATTCGGGGCACAATAAAGCAGAAAACTCTGCTTGTGTAGAATCAGAGAAATGGGTACAGGAAATACATGTCATCCCTGAGCAGTAGTTTGTTTTCATGCACAGCTTGACTAACAGAGTCTCGGCCATTTTTCTCGTAGTCAGCCAATATTTTTACTGATGTTGCAAAGAAAATCACGAAAATAACTTTTACTGCTTCCGAGATTCTTATCTCAATACAATTGTTGAGCTTTATAAGTTAAATATTTTAGTAAATACTGGTAATTTATGTGTTAACTTCTTATACTATAAGTAATGAATCTTTGGCGACTAGCATGTATCTTATGACTTAAATGAATCGAATACTTAGGTGAGAAAATTTCATATGCTCTGTTCAAGAATTTTCTATTAGAAACGTGAGGGATTTGTGTATTCTTCTCTGATGTGCTCGTTCTGTTAGAAAGAAAACGAAAAAACAGAAAACAAAAGAACAAAATAGAGGAACAACAGTATGAAGTTTTATTGATTTTTTTTCAGTTTTGTTAGTGTTCGAACTCATGTTATGTAACTCCCATCGTGAGCTTTTTTGTCAGTAAACTCCATGATTAAACTAATTTAACCGTGCACTAACATTTTGTTGTTCTAAAATTACCATCTCGGACTCCCTTGTTGAATAACGGCATTCACTATATTTAGTCAAATTAGAGAAGCTTGTAATTTTGTGGGTTTTGTGGTGCAAGGATGGACCACTAAATGTGTTAATCTGCCCACGCCTCCAATAGCAAACTGTTTATTTACGGGCTATGCGTTTTCATACAGAGCATAATACCCGTAACTCAAGTAAAAATAGTTTCTCTTGAATCTAATATTCAGAAAGAAAAAATAGTTCCAATTTCCTTTGTCACTGTAATGCAAGTTGCGTAACTCTTTTGAGGAGACCTTGTTCAGTTATGTTGTTTTCTTTCATTTGTTGTGGCGGGTTGCTCTTAAATCATTCAGTGTTTGTTATTTCCTTTTTATTTTCCTGTTCTTGATCTTTTTTCTTTAAACAGTTTTTATCCTCCCCGGTCACTATCTCGCTAGCCTTTATCTTTTTATACAGCTCGCACTATGTACAACAGAGCCAATAAAACCTGAATTGGAAACAAAAAGGCACGATCTCGAAAGCATAATTGAACATAAAACTAAGGGAATAATGCTTCGTTCTAAAGCGAGATGGGTCGAACTCGGAGAAAGGAACACACGCTACTTTCTCAATCTAGAGAAACGAAATTACAATGCTAAAATAATTACAATGCTTAAAAGGGAGGACGGATCGGAAATTAAAAACCCTGATGACATTTTAAATGAGGAAAAAAGTTTTTATGAAAATCTGTACTCAGCTAACCAGCCCAAAGCAACGGATGCAGAATTAAAGGTTGCTAATGATTTTTTCTTAACACAGAAACAAAAAAGTTCTCTCACTGAAAGCGAAATACACTCATGCGAAGGTGAAATAAGAGAAGAAGAGTGCTTAAATGCTTTGAAAACAATGCCAAATGGAAAGACACCAGGAACAGATGGATTCCCTGCCGATTTTTATAAAGTATTCTGGATAGATATTAAGAAACCTCTTTTAAACACCTATTCATATGCTTTCAAAAACGGAGTTATGTCAAAATCACAAAGAAGAGGAATAATTTCGCTAATTCCAAAAAAGAATTCCATTCTCTATCATCTGAAAAATTGGCGGCCGATCTCACTTCTGAACACTGACTATAAGATAGCAACAAAATGTATTGCATCCCGTTTAAAGAATGTTATTCCATCTATAATCTGTTCTGACCAAACCGGGTATTTAAAAGGACGTTACATAGGAGAAAATATCAGACTAATCCTGGACTCTATAAATTTTACGGAAGAAAATGATATACCCGGCCTCATTTTCTTCGCAGACTTTGAAAAAGCTTTCGACTCCATAAATTGGAATTTTATTCAAAAAGCTTTGGTTTATTTTAATTTTGGTAAAGATGTACAACGCTGGATTGAAATTTTTTATAATGATATATGCAGTTGTGTCATTAACAACGGGCATGCTTCCTCCTATTTCGATATTAATAGAGGAGTGCGCCAAGGCTGTCCACTTTCTCCATACTTGTTTATAATATGCATTGAGTTACTGGCCATAGCCTTTAGAAATGACCCTGAAGTGAAAGGAATACCAATATCCAAACAGCGCGAACAATTTGCCAAAATTTCGCTTTTTGCTGACGATACCACTCTTCTGCTGCTAGGGAAAAAAGAAATTTTGAAACGAACATTACATATTTTCGATCTTTTCTATTTATGTTCAGGACTAAAGCTTAACTGCTCAAAAAGTGAGATTTTGAGAGCAGGTTCGTTGAAAAATTCGGAAGTTGTATTTTGTAATGACCGTAACATAAA
Source organism: Zoanthus sociatus (assembly GCA_025331085.2). NCBI lineage: Eukaryota > Metazoa > Cnidaria > Anthozoa > Zoantharia > Zoanthidae > Zoanthus > Zoanthus sociatus. Next base: position 1,381 of record JAOBAY020000010.1, on the reverse strand, counting down.
GTGGAAGGATGACTCCGTTGCTGCCTTGGGAGTGGTTTTTACCACTAGTGAAGACAAATTATGCAAGCTCAATTATGAGCCACAACTCCAGAAAATACAAAATTTAATAAGTGTTTGGAGAATGCGTGACCTATCACTCATAGGCAAAATTGTTGTCCTAAAATCGTTAGCTTTATCCAAACTTACTTATTTATTCTCTACCCTCCCAAATCCTTCAGAAGATTTCTTTTACAAATTGCGAAAAATTATTGAAAACTTTCTTTGGAATAATAAACCCCCAAAAATAAAATATTCTGTGTTAATTAATAGTATTGAAATGGGAGGACTTAAACTGCTCGACCCCTTCAGCTTTTGTAATGCACTTAAAATATCGTGGGTTAAAAGGATCTTAGAAAAAACACCCTGCAAATGGAAAACGTTGATTGATGACCAGCTCAGTTCGGTGGGAGGTAATATCATATGGAAATGCAACTACAACACAAAGGATAAATGCTTACAAAAAATCTCAAATAAATTTTTAAGGAATGTATTAGAGGCATGGTGCTTGTTCAAGTCAGTTTTTTCAAAAACAAGCTCTTCAATGAATCCTCGGGACATAATTTGGAACAATTCATATATGCAAATTGCAGGCTCATCTTTTTTCTACAAAACATGGTTTGAGGAAGGCATCTTTGAAGTGTCACATTTTCTAGATAGAGGAGGACAATTTTTAACTTTTGATGAGTTCAAGAACAATTTTGCGAAATTACAATGTAATTATCTGGATTATTATAGCGTGCTTCATGCCATAAAAAATGCAAAGATCTTTAGTGACAGAAATAGTAATGATGCAGTACAATTTGTAGCTGAAAAGGAGAAAGTTTGCAAAGCTGTTTATCCTTTTCTGGTTCAAAGAAGTGCTGAATCACCTTCAAAAAGTATCTCTAAATGGGAAGCAATTTTTCCAAACAGAAAACTAAACTGGCACTCGATTTTTTCTCTTTCCTTTAAAAGTACAATTAGCACCAAACTACAATATTTCCAATACAAATTTTTAAATCACATAGTGTATACAAACACAAAGCTATTCAAAATGAAAATATTAGAAACAACCTTATGCAGTTTTTGTAAATATAATGAGGAAACGCTCTCACACCTGTTTTGGGAATGTATTTTTGCAAATAACTTCTGGGTAGTTTTAAACATTTGGTTGAAGATGTCACTGGGCTACGACCTTACTTTAACTTTTTATGAAATCTGCTTTGGTTATAACTTTAATCATCCTGACTGCTTAATAAACCATATCATTCTTTTGGGAAAATTGTTCATATTTTCTTGTAAATTGAAAGAGGAAAAACCAATTTTCCAATTTTTTCTTCATAAAATTAGACAAGCAGAAAAC
>JAOBAY020000009.1:35039-49122 GCA_025331085.2 Zoanthus sociatus | reverse complement strand
GGGAATCGAACCCCACATCTTCGGTTTACTAGTCCGACGTGTTAACCACTACACTACAAGGACTAACCACGCTGGAAGCGCAGCCAGTTAATGTAATGTATGAGGTAACTGCAGGGATCCCTTTAATCCATTTAATCTACTTTCACGGAAAAATAAACAATTGCAATGAAATCGTTAAAAAAGAGCGAATCTTGTTGTTATAAGATATAAAAACACATGCGGAATGGAGCGTATCTTTTTGTTGGCCGGCGGTTAAATTACAATCCATTTGTATCAGCAACTATAGTTCTTGATCCTTTTACACTTTTTGGTGTTCATTTACGCACATTTACTTCCATAGTTAAAATTATAAGGCAAACATACGTTCATTAGCACTTCCATGACCTTCAATAATGCGAACGCCCTTTAATTTAAAAACGCTATTTGCATGTATGTGTCTTAACGTTCAATAGCATCTACGAGTGAGCAATTGCACCTTCGGCCATTCAAACATAACAAATATACTTTTACTATTACTCTAACGAGCTCACGCAATTTTGATTCTTATTAAAACACACTCTTGCAAATTTATTCCATGTTGAACTGGTAGAAAATTCACAAAAACTAATAGTTATAAAGATGATAGGACACCAGAAACTTATGCATATGTCATTATCAACCACAAACTTGATTTCTAACAGTATAAATAGTTTCTCTTTTCCCCCAACGTCCATAGCTTTTAAAAGTATAGAAATAAAGCCCTTCAATTTAAATATAATAAACCGTTAGCATTTACTTACTAGTGAAATTCTTATTATGCGCAGGGCCTTTGTCTGACAACCTCCTATAGTAAATGAAAAATGAAAAACTCAGTGTGCGATTTTCGATGAAATACCAATGTACCTCATTTTCAAACGTATTAAGTTCATATAAGAAGAAAAATAATCATATATCATAACACCTTCGTAACGCTTTTTTGTCGACAATGTTGTTGAGTATTTTTCAAATCTCGAAGATAAAATTTATATAACCACGAGCCCATGTATAATATACTCTATATTACTCTATATGACTGAGTATATTTTAATCAAATCATTTTTGACTTCATAACCATGCATGACTTTATAATTTGTTACAAAGGGGAGTATTCATGTAGAACATGGTCGTCCGGCAGATCTAATCAGTGACGTCATAAACCGAAAAAGAAACTGAAAAGAAATCCAGTGTTCAATGGATCTGAGCCAGTTATCACTGTAAAACCGTTGGAGTGCTCTTACCAAACGAGAGAACTATGAATCCAGAGCAGTTGGGAAAAGGCTTCTTTCTAATGTGTATGCAACCTTTAACGGATTTGGGCCACGGTTGTCACTGTAATACTGTTGGAGTGCTCTTATCAAACGAGAGAACTGTCAATCCAGAGCTGTTGGGGAAAGTTTTCTTTCTAATGTGTATGCAACCTTAATGGATTTGAGCCAGTTGTCACTGTTAGATCGTTGGAGTGCTCCTATGAAACAAGAGAACTATGAATCCAGATCTGTTAGAAAAAGGCTCCTTTCTAATGTTTTTGCAACCTCAATGGAATTGAGCCAGTTGTCACTGTAATACCATTGGAGCGCTCCTAACAAATGAGATCTATTAAGCTAGAGCGTTTGGGAAAAGGCTCCTTGCTAGTGACTATGCAACCTTAAAAGGTGTATAAATATAATCAGAATGTGCACGTTAACCTGTATTTCGGCAGGACCGGTGGTCCGCCTTCGCTCCTTAGGCTAAGACAACACTGCTGTAACTGGGACTTGGCATCCATCCACTCCTGGTTGATGATGCAATCCTGTCGAGATATATTAAAAATACTAAAGTCGAAATAACAGTCTTGATAAAAAACAGAAACATTAAAACGGCTCCAAACTTCCAGCCATGAATCTGAGAACAAGATTTTTCAACACTGAAAGACGGCCATACAGCAACATGTTTATTAGTCGTCTCAACAAGAAAGAAATGAAAATGAATGCAATATAAATATAAAAGGGGAACATTATTAAAAAGAAATACTTAAATCTCAAATCTGGCACCAGCTTGAACTATCTTAAAACAAGGGAAAGTCGGTGAATATCACTAGGGTTGGAACATTGTAGTCTGTCTTAAAATAGGGAGCGGTCGTTGAGGACCATCAGGGGTGGCATAAATTGTATCTGTCTTTAAATAGGGAGGTGGGATGAGTACTATTATGGGAGCGGTCGTTGAGTACCATCAGGGGTGGCATAAATGTTATCTGGAATCAAACTAGCCTATTGTTATAAAATGAAGGAATAGGTGAGAAGCATTAGGTAAGTAGGGTAAGTAGCATTTGGTGTGGCATCAATCCAATCTGACCAATAGGGAGACTTTGATGAGTACCATCATGGGTTGCTAATAACTGAGTGAAAAATCTGAAAATAGACAATCGATGTTAAATATACAATATAAATGGTGCTGCTTCTTCACCATTCAAATCGTTTCAAAGGATAAAGATCTAAATTTCTCCCTAGGTTTTGAATCAGTCGATATCCCATTGAAAAACAAATTACAAAAGACTAGAAAGCTAGTCTAAAATTTGCACTTCTTTTGTCTTTATCAATCAATCAATCAATCAATCAATCAATCAATCAATCAATCAATTCCAATTTTGATCCGGGTTTATCCCTACTCCCACTCTCCATCTCGCTCGATTCAATGCATCCTCCTCGAAACAGAATACTCTTGGTAACTTCAAACCGTCACCACAGTTGATGACATTGTATATTTTGCTAATTTGCCAAGTAACAACATCACGCCTTGTTCGCTAATTATTACAAGTGCATTCTCCGCACACGATATCACGACCAGTTGCCCAATGATGTTTGAGCTTTTGAACAAGGCACAGCTGATTTGAACTTTTCAACTTACGTTTTGACTCTTCTACGTACGCTCTCAGACGTTATTTACGGTGAAGGTTTGGACACACGTGAATTAATAACTCCAAGTTTAAACGTATACTCGTCTTTGTAAGTGCAGAAAAATACTAAAGTTGTGAGCGTTATCTCATGGTCAGAGTAGCTGATTTATGTAATGCGGCAGATGCAGCGTAAAGCAGCTGAGGTCACGAGCGTTATTCCTTATCATTTGTTGCTACAATGAAGAGCTAACACTGCATGGAAACGACACTGAACGCACCTAGCCTTTATTCACTACTAATTAGGAAGATCAAAACTTTCAATTTTTGTGAAAAATAAAACGTCTAGTTACTTTGTATGAGTGTATTTATATATGTAATGGTTGGGGTGCTATGCCTAACAAACTAAATCTTTTCCACAGAGTCGTGGAAAAGATTTAAATACCGTCGTGTTTCCATAAATTAAGTTTTCATACCTCTAAACGTGGAAAAAGACACACTTGGCAGAACACTTCCACGTGTTGAATTCCCTTGTCCACAAACAGAGCAGCGATAAAGGCTGAAGAAAATCGAGCAAAGATAGTTTATTATAGAATAATTTGGATAGTGCACGTGTGCATTTTGATTGGTCTACAAGTTTGTTTTGGTGACAGTCGTATTAGTTGGGCTGACACAGACTTCATCTTTCTTCTATACTTCTTTTGTCATTGTCGTTTTTGCTGAGACAGTTTTTCTTTTACAGTTTCGGCTCGGTGAGAGCCCTCTTCAGTCTGAACAATGACAAAAGAAGTATAAAAGAAAGATAAGTTTGTTTTGTAGCGCTATGAAGCACGAAAATGATGAGAGCAATATGGTTGGCTGCCTCCAAGTTGTGAGAATTTACAGTTTCATGAATGAAATTGAGCTACATATGCGCTTCATATATCGTTTTCCTTTTTGTAACAACAAAAAAATAATTTTATAAAATAAATAAAACATGTTATCAGTGCCTGGTGAAAACCACGGCAAAGTTTGTGAGAATTCTCCAGCAGGTGAAAACCCTGGAATAAGTTTCGGGTTTTCACTGATCTGCTCTCGAATTCTCCCAGATGGTCGCCTCAGTTTTCACCAAAATATAAAGGCACGGAGAAAAATGTTTTATATTTAAATAGCACTAAAATTTGCTACCAGAGAGTGACAGTGTAATACCGAATGGGACAAAGTAGACCAGTCTTAAAAGTGAAGAATACTAAAATAGGTTTAGATGTTCGTATGTTTATGTTCTAAAAATGAAAATAGCAAGAGAGTATTTAAGTAGCACTCGATAGTATTGTACGCCAAAATGTTTTCAGATTTCATGGCAGCTTAACAGTTGTTTCCTTCGGGATAACATAAAAATAACCAAGAAATTTACAGTCAAACCTACCTTCTAGAACATCTGCCAGTAGCTTCTCTCTAACATGTTGTATTTCCTGTTAAATGAACGTAACGTTTGTAAATAAAGAAATAACTTAACAACGTAAATAATATTATAATGATTAATAATATTTACCTAATTACAACTATAAAGGGTTTTTATTGTCATGGTTTTAAAAACTCTTCATTCTAGGGTAAACTCCAGCTGATGCAACGCAAGCCAATTGGCTACTTACAAGACAACTGGCTACTCATAGGTAAATTTTTCCCTGTGATCATTGACAAAAAAATCATTTAGTTGTTGAAGGGAGATTTGAACGTGGGTGTCCCAATGGCAGCCACTTTTGTAACACTGTGCCACAACTTCATATATTTAAAATAGCAATATTAATGATAATCATAATAATGATCAGAATGCTAAGAATAAAGTTAAGTGGAATAACACCCAACTTCCAAAAAATTAAAATGCGTGAATAAATCCAGAGAAGTAAGCAACCTCTCTTACATTGTGAGCATTGAGAATTTCCTTAGCTCAGACTTGACTGAAAAAACCGAAAATATAGATTAACGGTATAAAAGCCTAGATCATAATATGGCCATATCCCCCTCCAAACGGTTGATATCTGACAGATATCAGCATTACCTCAGAGTGGCCTGCTCTCTCAGTTGTGGTTTTACAGTTCAATTAGTTAGAGCACTGTACCGGTATCGAAGCCTGAATAGTGTTTTAGGTTTATCTTTTGCGGTTGCTTGAACTGCAAACATATTTGCACCACCATTCATAACTTCACTGTTTACATAATGGTACAAGCCCAGCCTCGATCAATAAGGGCATGGTTTTGATGCCAAAGGAAAATGGTGAGAGCATAGGCGAGAGTCAGTGGTGGAACACACAGATATCAAAATCCTATGGGACTTTAACATCAGGAAAATTAAGGCGTACAAACCTGATATAGTGGTGTAAAACAGAAAAGATAATTAGTGCGTGATCATTGATAACGTTAATCCTGGTGATACTGGAATCACTGATAAGAAGCACGAAAAGACTCAAAACTACGAAGCCTCAGAACATAAGTTACGTGTTTACGGTGTATTAAAACGTATTTAGGCGTATAAAGTTACGATTGGATACCTTGGTAAGGCTTCTAAAAGTCTTGCCAATTGTTTTAAGAAGTAAGGGAGTCGTACGGAGAAAGAGCTGCTACAGAGAGCGGCAGCACTCGATTCTGGAAGGGAAATTCAGACAGGTGCTGGAAGTCTATGGCTTTAAACATAATTTTTTAAATCATCCAGTTTTGTAAAATGTTGAAAAAAAAACAAAATTAAATCTTTTACTGGAAATAAATATTGAAACTTGGTAGAACGTTTCGGCCATAAACTATGGCCTTCATCAGCTAATGCTGAGGGTCATGTGACCTTAACAGATCACATGACAGGCGACAGATCACATGACAGGGCTCCGTTTTAGTTTGTCCAACACAGGGACAGGGTACTGAGGCGTTTTCCTTGTCGTCTGTCATGTGATCTGTCAAGGTCACATGACCCTCAGCATTAGCTGATGAAGGCCATAGTTTATGGCCGAAACGTTCTACTAAGTTTCAATATTTATTTCCAGTAAAAGATTTAATTTTTCTTTTCAACATTTTACAAAAATGGATGATTTAAAAAATTATGTTTCTCAATTGAGTTGGATAGTAAAATTTATATCTATTGAGCACCAAAGGCATAAAGAAGATATTCATTAAGTCACCATTGACTGAAATTGAAATAGAATTTATAAGTGCTTTAGTATGTACCAGAAGGCCAATTAATCTAAATAAATTTCCATTCAAGACAAAAGAAAGAAAATACTCTTAATAAGTAGGGTTTTAATTAACTAAGCGCTTTAACTAACAACTGAAGGTAACAATCTCATTGAACAGGCCTTCTAATTGTGCAGTTTCATGTTAAAGGAAAAAATAGGTAAAATAAATGAACCTTCTACTTTTAGAATATCTCTGCTAACTTCAAAACTTATTGACAACTCTAGTTATTTTGTGTTGCCAATGTTGTTTACTGTTTTGTATAAAAGAACTTGAATCTGTTTGTTTTTCTAGGTTTTCTCGAGTTAGGGATGGCTTGACCCCATCTCATCCCTTGGAAGGCAGTGAAAAACATGTGAGTTTTTTTAAGTACCTTATTTTACAGCCTGTTGTATTTTTAAGCTAAATTCTATAGCTTTTTGTTTGTTTGAACAAGATAGAATTTCAATATCTTGTCACTTTTGGCTGTAGACAACTATGTTTTTGCTGTTTTGACTCACATACAGAAAAAAAGAATGTTGGTCAATCAGTGAACATTACTAGTACATCAACACTAGTGAGATGAGAGATTTGGACTTGCAATTAATGAAGGTTTAAAGAAGATGGCCATAGACAAAATTAAGTAGACAGTTATGGAGAAGCCGAAGGGGTATGGAGTTAATCTCTCCTAGGAGATTTTGGCACTCAAAACAAGCATTTTCTTGTATTTTGGCAAAAACGCAGCACTCTCATAACTAGAAACAGACATTTCTTGTTGTACATGAATTGAGTGACATAACTAACATTTGCAGGCAGCACCAAAGTTTGATTTAAAAGTTTTAAAATGCAAAGAAAAAATTCAATTTTTAAACACTTACAATACCAAGTGCTGTTATAAATTGTAAATGCTTAACTATCTATTCTTTCTCCTAAAATTTTCATCTGCTAGTATACAAAGTAGCTGGCAGTTGGAGGCTCAGGAGACTGCAGTAAATCACCGCAGGCCTTTTCATGAGCAAAATACAGGCGTGCAGTGATTTGTACAATGTGAAACAATTTGCATGTATGATTTGCACACATACTTTTTTGGGAGCAAAATAGGAAGTACTAAGTAAAAATCATGGTTACCTAGCTAACAAAATGTGTCCAACATAAATCACCCAGTTTATTCAAGAAACATTACTTTATAATTTGATCTATTTTAGTACACCACTATTTGAAACTAGATTTATATTTAAAGCAAAATGGATCACATCAAGTGCTGTATCATGATTATTCTTTCAAAAATCTGTAAACAAAGCAAATGAGAGTGTGGTTAACCACACTTTTATCAAATTAGCTTTCAAGACTTATGTTTAACCTACACTTCCTAAACAGCACAACTATTTTTCACTAATTTCAAGTTGTGCAAATTTGATCTAATTTTGCATTTTACACGTGCAATTAAAAGCGCCCGTAGTTTAGTTCACGCATGTGCCTACGTGTGCATGTGCCAGGGCTTCTGATAAAGTGCGATAAAAAATCAGAAATTATGCGGCAATTCAGGGCTCAATATGCGGCGATTCAGGGCTCATTATGCAGTAAATTATGAAATTCTTTTTAGCTTATTTTAAGCTTTTATACGTGGCCTGTTAGGAGAAAAACTCTCTTGAGCGCACTTAGAAAGATATTTTGTGCAACAATTAAGATAAAACTTGACTTTTAAACAAATGAAATATAGATATATTGAAAAAAATTATAAAATTCGCACTATTTCGCACTTTGTTTTTCCGCACTTTTGATATTAAATATTTAGAAAAAAACACATTAAATTACAAAATTATTGTTTACTAATTGCATTTATTTGACATACTTTAAGTTTCAGTCACAAAATAATTCATTAAACAATGGATATTTACCTTTTCTGAGCCCAAAACGAGTTACAAAAGCCAACCAAAGCAAAACTGAAAACGATCGAAAAATAGTCAAGCAGTACGATAAAAATCGAGTGAGCCTGGGCACTAAGCTAATTTTTCAAAACAATATTTTATTGGCAAATGGCTTTGTTTTGCGAAAACCAATCAGATTTTTGGTTCTATACAGCGCCAAGCAGTTTTCAAGAGGAAAGCGATGTGATCAATGTGAAAGTGTAACAAAAGGTTTTTTACAATTTGTTAATGCACTAAAGCAGTTCCAGGAAAGAATTTCCGAATTCCGTTGTCTTTTGACACTTCCAGGTCATTTCTTTTACAACTTCTGTATGTGTTGTCGGTTGAATTGTTGTTTTAGTAATTTGATTATACGTGCAAATTTTTTTAAGCGCATAGAGTTGATTTTACTTCAGGCTTTGATACTGTAAAATAAAATTGCATTATATATGTTGTAAATTTTTTCCCAATCAATTTATAATTCAATTAGCTACGATATATTTTGTTACTGGTAGAAAGCATTGCAAAAATCATCTTGACATAACATACTTTCTAGAACAAAAACACTTCTTTGAGTAACAAAGCTTTTTTTCCACACTATTTCTGCACTATCTGACAAAATTTTTTTCACTACTTTTCATTTTTTTCCACACTCTACCAGATGCCTTGTTTTAAAATAGATATTTTAAATTTAGCAAGTTTGCAATGTTTCTTTCCACTGACTGCTTGCAAAAGGGATAATAGGCCTGCAATAAAGTTCTCTAGAGATATATACAGTAGCAAATGAAAGTTATTTGAATAAAGTTAATTATGTTAACTTAATGCACGATCCAATTTAGCTGTACTAACAGATCACAAATGCTCACCTGCATTCCTTTTAATGTCAGATCAGTCTGGAAGTAAATGAAAAAAGAAATCAAAAATTATACATACAATTGATATATAATTTTATATCCAACAAAATAATTGCATAATGAATAAATTATTATAAGCTGCAATGTGGAAAAACATAAAGTCATAACACAAAATAAATGTTCGGCACAATTTTTTCCCTAAAACCACTCACTCTGATGTTCTTGAAATTTATATGTCATTGAATTTTGTTTAATATCAGAAAGTTTCTGACAGGATATGCAATTATTCAGTCAAGCCTACACTATACAGGACCATGGTACACAATTAAAAATATTATCGTTAAATCTTGAACAATAAGTACTACCATTTGCAGATTTTGATTCAATGCAGGTTTGCAGGCCTTAGACCAGTGAGATTTGTACCCGAACAATAAATTGGCTTACTACTAATTTAAGTAATTTTTAGCTTAATTATGTAAAGGGCTTGATTACATTAATTACTGTTTGCACACATACAGTAATATTAATTTCAGTCATATTTTATGGCATACAGTATAATTACTTTTTTTTGATAGTAAGTTACTGCAACATAATTTTGCAATGCCACCATTTTATTATTCATGTCATATCAAGTTATGCTACCATTCATTTTTGATGTGTGTGACAAGAAGACTGTGACAAAAAGCACCTTTAATGATTTTTTTCGGCCCCATATAGTCTACTTAACCTGTGTAAGCAAATTAAAACCTTCTTTTGTTTGAAATGAAAAGAAAATAATAAAATATTCCTGAATTAATTTTAAAATGCTGCAGTTTTAGTCTTGTGTCATCATTGTATTAAGCAGCAGTGCTCAGCTACAGTATGATGAAAACTAAAGTGGGACCACTGAAACCCTTTGAGCACTACTGATTTTTGCAGCTCACTGGTCTAACGATTAAATAAATAAATAATAAATATTAAATAAATGAATAAATAAATAAAATTAATAGAAGTTTTTTTTCTGACCTGTGTACTCTCATGAACATATATGGCAGATGAATCCAGGCCATCTAAATTGTCATCAGTATGTGGAGTTGTGTGATTAGACAAGGTTGCTACTGGCCGGGGAAGGGTAGATCTGTTTTCATCTGAAAACTGTGTTTGCTAACGAGGGATGAAGAATTTTAAATATGGGTTAAAGGATTCGTTAGAAATTTACAGGGAGAGAGGGGTAGGAATTTCAATGTTGGAGTTTAAAAAGACTTAATGAGCCACCCTGGCTAGTGATTAGAGACAAATTTTCTTAACCTTCCAATTTGCTTTGGTTGAAAATTTATGATCTTCCCCTAAAACAACATGAATATTCTGTGTTTACTATTGTATTTCATAGCGATAACGCAGCAATGTCGATCTGAATAAAATTGCTGTTATTGTTTCACATTCCTTTGATATCCAAAATTAAAAGTTCCAGGTCTTGTATAATTGTGTTCTCATAGAGAATGCATCCTAATTTGGTTTTGCAGGCACAAGAAATCAGGAATTTTTGTGAAGACTTTGAATGCAAATAAGATAAAAAAAATAAGTTTGAAATTCAATCATCTTAGTCACACTGTTACTAAAAACTAATTAATTTATATTAAGATCTTTCACAGATAAATTAATGATCTCTAACTTCTGACAGGTCAGACAGAAGACTCAAAAAGCTTCACTTTGTTTTAAAAGTAAGAAATTTATAACTGCAACAGTAGCATCAGGAAAAAAAAATGAGTATATAGCTTTTAAAAGACGAAAACTTACAGGTTGTACTGCTGCAAATGATGGCAGTAAATTGACTTGACCTCTTGGCTGTGTTTGGGAATCATTCTTTGTAAGCAAAAGCAAAAAATTAAGGTAATAATTTTATTTGTCAGCAAAAAAATTAACCTACATGTAAATAAATTCAAAGACATGTATTTCATTTTCACTTCATTACACCAACTGAGCAATTACCTTGAAATATTCAGTGATAGATTTGATACCAGGATCTGATCGACCAGCCTTACTTTGATTATAGCCAGGTGAACCATCAACACCAGCCTTTCTTTTTCTACCAGCTTGTTTTTCACTTCTTCCACTTGGTGTCTATAAGCAGATTAATGCTCTGGTATTAATATTACAAAAAAACAACAAAACTCTAGGATCTCAGTGCTCGAAATTAGCGGTCGTCTTAGACAACCAAAAAGTTTACTGGGCAACCAATTTTTAGTAGATTTAAGAGCCTGGTTGTCCAGGAAAAAAACAACAGACAACCCAGCCAAAAATTAAATAGAAAATAAATTAACCATAAACAGCACCTGACCTATGTGACAGTTTTGTTTTGTCAATGTTCAGTAGTGTGAAGTTAATAATAATTTGCCTCAGCTAAGCTTTTTTCTGTGTTTTGGACTGCAAATTTTACAAAACATTGCCAGGTACGAAAATGTAAGAGACAGACACAAAGTTTCTTGTTTGGAGGCGATCAAGATCAAAAACGCCATTTTGAATATGCCACAACTTAAACCCAGACTTCCACAAAAACCATTGCCACACACTAACACTATGGGATTAGTTCAAGCTTGACCACCATGTGATTACATCTCAAGCTCTACACTATCCTTAATAAACTAAGAGTAAAGTGCCAGTTCAGTTCAGTTCAAGCCACACTGATTTTGTGCTGTAGAAAGTAAAGGCAAAGTTAACATGTAATTTAAAGCACTAAGAAGACAAAATGGATGATTTTTTGAGTAGTGCACTTAAATGTGTGGGTTTTTCTATCGGGCAACCAAGGATTCATCAGGGTAACCGATATCACGGCTTTGAGTTTGACTGTTTGTTTATACTAATTAAAAGTAATATTCAATGAAACTGCATGCATAAATACCGTGTATATAGTACAGAAATTATCCCGTAAAGATGCTGGGTTAATATTCTTCATTGGAACTCCTATTTTGCTTCTTGTGTGTGTGTGGGGTGGATGGAAGGGGAAGTGGGGGAGAGGGTAATAGGAGAGGGAGTAATTGCTGCAAAGCAGCTCACTATTCGGTACATGGTTCGATTTTCTGATGTCACTGGCAATGAATTTCAGAACATGCAATATGTACGTTCAGCGGTTTGAAACGCTATGCAGGACCGTGAGTCGATTTAAGGATGTCACTGGCGATGAATTTGCACTCAAGGTGCACAGCGGTACAGAGGCCCAGGAGGATCACCTGCGGATTAAATTTTAACTTTTTTGGATATTGCTTTTAATATTTGAAAATTCTATTTTGGTTTTGAAGATTTTGATTTTAAAAATCAGTCTTTGTGATTTTAGGATAATTCGATTGTTGACTTTGCGATCAAGAGTTTTTAGTTTTGATTTTTACCTTTTTAGATTTTACTTTTAATATTTGACTTTGAGAATTCTATTTTGTTTTTGAAGATCTCAATTTTATAATCAGTCTTTGCAATTTTAGCATTCGATTTTTTACTTTATGATCAAGAGTTTTGATTTTGGCTTTAATGTTTTTCGTTTTGTTTTTGTTGCTTTGTGTATTAATCTGATGTCTATTTTACGTGTTTAAGGAAACCACCCTATTGATAAAATAACATTTACTTTCAAATGTTGACATCCCAAATGTTTCCAACTGTGTATGTGGTCCAGCTGTCACCATCTCCACAGAATAACCATAGAATACCCTGCCACTGTCGTTAATATAATTCAGCACATTTGTTTTTAGAGAACGATGAATGCGCAGAATAAATCAGCATGTCATTACCGACAGTTGTAGGATATTCTATATTTGTGCCATCTTCATGCACATCAGTCCAACCACGTAAAAACCAATTGCTTTAATTGTTTTAAAGTTATTTTTCTAATGCATTCTCACAGCACTCACCTTTCTCATGGAACCTACTAGTCTAAACTTTAATGTGTTCTAACTCTCAATCAAGAAAGGCATCTAGGGGGAGGAGATTGCTGTACATTTTATCCTAATGCAGGTCACAAAAAGTTAAATTATCAAGGAAAGATAAAAGTTTACCTCGACTAACAGCTCCCCTCTTTCACTTCCAGTAGAAGATATACTGGCATTACTGTTTTCGTTTACCTTTAGCAAAGAAAAAAAAAACTCTGCGATCAGCTTACGATATTACCATACACGAAGTACCAAAGCATCTGTAACAAGAGAATAACTAACAATGCAAAGGCAACCCGAAGACACGAGGGGACTTTGAGATTACTACTATCGTAAAAATGGGATCATACTTAATACATTGTCCAAGAAGCAGAATTCACACAAAAAGTCAAACAACCTTAAAGTCAACAATTAGTAACAGCTCTGAAAACTGATCATTAAATATTAATGTTGTAATTTAAGAAAACACTTAATATATACCCTTCCTGCATTTGATGTAAAACGTGTTTCCAGGAGTTCACGCTTGCGTGGGTCCAACGCTTCCAATCCGGCGAAATTTGTCTCAAATTCCCCAGCTCCTGTATCCACTAAAGAAAGATTCGCAAGCTATATTCGAGCTTTGAACTAAAATAATGAGCAATAACACTCACAACATCAGTGAACGATTTTTTTTTCACTCACTCAAAGAACCCTGGCGACTACTGCGAGGTGATCTGGTGAACGATGTGCTTTCCTCTTGCTCAAGTTGCAGGTTAAAGGCAACAGCGCTCTGCCTTGCTGAGCCCATAGGCTCTACCATTTTTTTTAATTACTCCATTGCAAGACAAACGAACGACTTTCCCTTTCAGAAAGAGAAAATGTCCTGAAACTACCAGATTTGCGCGGCAACTGGCCTGGTCACTAAACAACAAAGTGGGGGGCTACCAAGCTCTCACTCTCCATGGGTTGGATGTAGGTTGCAGGCAGGTCTAGTGCAGGTTGGGTCTAAAATGCAGGTCGGGTCATATCTATGTGGTAAAATGGCGGTGATTGGTGCATCACCACATTCACGAGGTATGACGTCATCAATGACATCATCGAAACAAAAAAATATATATATCTCAAGAAAAGAACGCTTTAAGACAATCGAAAGTTCTGGGACAATGTTGTTTAGAGAGCAAGGTGGTTGCAACACCGAGGTCTAGTTTAGATGATATCATCGATGACTTCATACCCCGTGAATATGGTGTTGCACCACCCTCGCCAATTTACCTCGTAGACATGATCCGACAGGTCGGCATTTTTGACCCAACCTGAACTCAGATGGACAGTACACTTTTACTTGGGAAAATTCGTTTTGGGAGCAACCGGTGTGGCGCTGGGATGC
>JAOBAY020000008.1:34882-45937 GCA_025331085.2 Zoanthus sociatus | reverse complement strand
CTGACATAAACAAAACATCTTATTCAATTTTAATTGTTTGTTTGTTTGTATGTATGTTTTTTACCTCAAGTACCGATTAATTTTATATATATATATAAATATCAACAACTGAATCGTTCTGGCTGCCTGGCTAGTTTAGCACTAACGGTTATTCCAGGTAGTCAGCACCTTCTTGTGTCTTAACCATTATTTCTATTTTTCAAATTTGTCATTAATTATTCAAGGTGAACTAAAATACTGGTTGTTGTTGTTGCTGTGACTATATATCATAGTATCCTATATTATCTTTAATATTAATAATAACCTTATTTAAAACTGTGTGACCCAGTTCTTCTCTTTCAGTCTCCCCAAAATATTTTTATATCCCGCCATCCTCCTCCTCCTCCTCCTCCTCATCTTCTTCTTCCTCCTCCTCCTCCTCCTCCTCCTCATCATCATCATCAGCATTCTCATCTGCATCCTCATCATCCTCATTTTCATCCTCCTCCTCCTCATCTTCCTCCTCCTCCTCCTCCTCCTCCTCCTCCTCATCATCATCAGCATTCTCATCTGCATCCTCATCATCCTCATTTTCATCCTCCTTCTCCTCCTCATCCTTCTCATCATCATCCTCATCCTTATCATCATTATCATCCTCATCCTTATCATAATTCTCATCTTAATCCTTATCATCATCCTCACCCTCATCATTATCATTATCCTCATCGTCATCATTATCACCACCAGGATTACCATGACCATCATCATAGCTCTGCTGAAGAGCTATTGGTGTAAATGTTAGCTCCTTACACTACTAACTTGAGCTATGTAAATTATGCAGGTTTTAATCAAGCACTCACCTGAACAAATGGAAGTTGAATCTTGTGGACCTCTTTCTCATAAAAATCTGTTGACGTCCAGTTATCAAGCTCATCTCCATAATCCAGTGCAATGTAGGTGTGATCTTGTACCAGTTCCTGGGAGCATATTATAATTTATCATATTATATTGCATCTTTTTGTACATCCCTTTAAACTCAAATTAATAAGTTAGGTAATCATCAAATTCACATATTTGGAACTTTAAATCTCATCAGAACTCTAACTGCATGCAACATTAATAGTACGCAAACCACAATCTTGGGATTCCTGTAGTATTCAGGGGTTGTCTCTTGTTGTACTCATTATTGTCGTACTTTTTCATTTTCTGCGCCATTTTGAATATTTTAGGTTGTATTGACACAGCACAGGCAGATGCACAAAGGTCAGTCACACACCCCATGGCAAATAGTTTTACTTTGTAGAAGTTAGAACTGATCAGTTTTATAGCTGATGATAAAAACGTAATGCTTATGGGATGTGGCTAATAGGGTTGTCAATATGTGCTGGCGACTGGTGACATCACCAGCTACTTGAAGGTTTTCACCGGCTGAAAATTTGCGGAATTAACCGGGAAAAAAGCGCTCATTAGAAAAACGATTTAAGTAAAAAATAGATAAAATAAAGGTGCCGTCTACCTTCAGAATATCTCCGCCAACTTTAAATTTTATTGACAACCCTGCGGGTGTCAATATTCCGTGACTGAATCGAAAACGGCGTTTTTGTCGCGAAATTTTAGCTTAAGCCTGAGCGCGCGTATTACAACGACGGGTGCACGCAGGGAAATAGGCGCGAAAACTAACTTTGAAGATCCCAGTCGTAAACAAACTTTAAATTGTAAAATTGGTTACACATACGGCAAGAACCTGGATCAAAAGTCAGTGTGAAAATAATTGTAAGTTAATTATTTACTTACTTGTAAGTAAATAATTTACTTACAAAAATTTATTGACGATGTGTCGGTGCTTGATACCATTCCTTTGATAAAAAAAAAAAG
Organism: Zoanthus sociatus; assembly: GCA_025331085.2. NCBI lineage: Eukaryota > Metazoa > Cnidaria > Anthozoa > Zoantharia > Zoanthidae > Zoanthus > Zoanthus sociatus. Next base: position 44,083 of record JAOBAY020000008.1, on the reverse strand, counting down.
ATTCGTAGCTCTGACAGACTAACCAAAACAGAGGCATAAAACGGCAAGTAGGACTCCGTGAGGATCAACCCGTTCGCATGACGTGTTCAGGTACACGATATCTGCTGATAGTTTAATTCCGGTCACCTCCGTCAACAAGAACTCATTTACTTACTTGTAAGTAAATAATTTACTTACAAAGATTTTTTGACGATTTGTCGGTGTTTGAAGTTATTCCTTTGATAAAAGAAAAAAAAATTAGCTCTGACAGACCAATCAAAACAGAGGCAAAAAGCGGCTAGTAGGCCTCCGTGAAGGTCTATCCGACCGCATGACGTGTTTAGGTACGCGATATCTGCTGATAGTTTAGTTCCCGTCACCTCCGTCAACTAGAACGCCTTGTGCTCAGTGTGTTTCTTAAGTGGAGTACACTAAGTAAGTGGAGTACACTAAGTGGGAAAGCAGGTACACCTGGGTTGAAGGTCATCAAGCGCTGAAGGCTCAAGTATCTAGTTTCCAGTGACTTTTGAAAGTTGCAAGACGCCTTTGCAGGGGAAAAGCGGTACAGCCGTTGGGGAACGTCTATACAATTTACCGGTGTACCGTCCTTATGAAACACACTGGTGCTTATGCTCTCTAATGTTTCTATTCTTGGCAGAATCGGGGCTGGAACCTGAAACCTAGTAGTTATTAGACAGAGAACTTACCAACTGCACCACCCAAGTGACTGTAACGAATTTAGTGCACGGTTTCATAGAGCTACTTTACAGCATAGTGGGTAGTTTTTAATCAAACTAGTTCAGCTACCACAAGCCTAGCGCAACAAATGGATGCATGGATTGTAAGGTGATTATATTTTCCCTTTTCTACAGATTCGAGAGTTTTGGAAGAAGTTGGAGTGGCCCGATGCTGTAGCTTCCTACATGTTTGTCACAGAAATAACTAACGTTAGTTTTTTTTCTCAATTTCTTTGTAGTTCGGTAAATCAGCGACTGTTATGCATGATGAATGTGGTGTATTATGTGTCAGTGTAAGGAGAGTGCCTTAAAGCTTTGACCCGACTTCGTCGAGCTGCATGCGTCCTCGCATTTTAGTCTTATATTTTAGATTAGCAAAGCCGAATACTCTCCTACTTTAAACCTTTCTATACAAGTCTCCTCATAAAACAGCCAGATTATGGTAGTTTGTGTAGATTTTGGAGAGGGAGGAAATTTCTTGAGGTCGATCAATGTCAGTGCAAGTGTGAAGCCCAGGATTACTGCTAAAAATGAAACAAATTAAATAATACTCAGTTTTTTTTTAACTTGAAAGAAAAAAACTCGTGATGCTTCGAGTGAAAAATTTTCACCAGAAAGAAAATGGAGATAAATATGGAAAAGGTTTATCCCAATGACTAGGAGCTTTTACTTATTTAGACCTGAAATTTGAATGTAAGTTTTTTAAAGGGCTTCATTTGCAGATTTTTTTTCTTCTTCCTCAGCAAATTTGTGATGGCTCCTTGTACTATGCAGACCGATTGTTCGAGAAGATGATAAAGAACAACTATTACGATGAAGATCCTACTCAGTTTGACGTTAATGAACAGGTACGGTGCTTAGCTAGTTGGGAGGTAGAAGTGGATATTTGCGTGTTTTCTGACCACTTTACTAACCTACTTGTGTAATGAGGACACTTCTCCGTGTACACGAGTGAAATATTTTCTTTTCTCGTTCATTTTTATAATTAAAGTGATTCTTTTCTAAACGGTATGTTTTTTTTTCTTCGTGTATTCTTTGATATAATTTTGGCATTTGTAAATTGTTTGTATTTGGCGAGAAATCAACCTTCGTGACCTCTGTTTCGTCGTGTTCGATACAGTTAAGTACTGTTTTGTAACTAAAATTTCTTTCGTTCAGCAAGCCAAGATTTTTAAGATCAGACCATAAGAAACACTCCGAGTTGGACCCAGATAAAACTTGGACTTGTTGTCGAATGAATGAAGTTGCAAACAGCATAATTAAATGATTTAAGTGATGCTGTTTGCAACTTCATTCGTTCAATAGCCTTAACTTTCATTTCAAGTGCTCAAAATAAATCAAAGTAATTGAAAAAAATCTTACTTTTAGGGCTTCTACCACCCAAACTAGTGGGGTTATTAGATTGAATCTCTTTGGGAGCTCCGCTTTTAGGCAGTAACTAAATCTGTATATTACAGTGTTTATATAGAATTACCAAAACAAAAGTAGTGTTGTCAGTGACTGTATTATGAAATGCAGAAGTTGATATAATTCAGTAAATACCCACCAACAAAGTCTGTGTATGCTCCAGGTTCATATCTTGTATTAGTTGCTGCGTTTTCTTGAGCTGCATGTTAAGTAAATTGGTATCAAGGTGTTCTTTAATTTTATTATTCTTTTTCAAAGTTTTCATAGTATGAAAATGCATTAAGTGCAATTAAAGATAAGTTTGTTTCTCACAAGCTAAACAAAGCAGGAAAAAGTCTATTAACTTTTATAGTAGCTTTTTTTGTTGCTGATTGACTATATTAATCCAATGTTGATCCGGGTTTATCCCTGTAAACAGGGATGGCCGAATTAAGCTGATGTTACATGAGGCAATTTTTTGTGCAACTTGTCTCGCAACACCATTGCGAGACAAGTTGCAAAGGGGATGTTACATGGCGTAATGGCTCGTGCAACTCGTTTCACAATGGCGTTGCAAGACAAGTTGCACGAAAAATTGCCTCGTGTAACATCAGCTTTACCTAACTTTGCTAGCAATCTCTCCACCTCCCACTCTCCGTCTTGCTCGATTCATGGAATCCTTTTTCTCCAAACCAACACTCCTGTTCTCCTTCTCCACTTGCGTCTTCCACGTCTTCTTTGCTCATCCTCGCTTCCTCTTGCCCTTCACTTCAAACTCCAACGCTTTTGTCAAAACATGCCCATCATCCCTCCTTAACACTTGCCCGTACCATCTCACTCCATTCACCTTTGCCTTCCGAATCACTGTTCCCTTCAATCCCAACATCACCATTAGGTCCTCTGTCCTCTTTTTGGCCATCAGTTTTGCACCACACACTGCTGAATGACTATAGTCTATAGAAATTATATTATCTATTATAGCCTTACGAAAGTCACTAGTTTCTTCTAATATAAACATTTACTACCAGTGATGAGAGGGCAGCAATACAAAATTTACAAAGGAAGTTCAAAACTATAACTCTCACTAATACAACTTATTTATTTCAATCATCCTCATTACAGCATCATCAAAGAACTTGCAAAATAAAAACTTTTCAATCAAAAACCAAGACCAACTTTTAATACTACAAAAAAGAGGATAATGACCTTCAACTTCTAAAAGAGGAATAATGAAGTCATTCGTTCTGGTTAAGTGGCTAGATGAAGAATCTTATCATATGTATGCAGGCAACACACTGTACTGGGAAAACAAAGCTCATCAGATCAAAGAAAACAGAAGAGTTACCCACTGATCTTCTGACAGGGCATCTATACACCTGTATTCCCAGCCAAGAAAGCACAACTACTGTATAATTATGTATAGTTTTAACTACTAAAAACTAAATATTCACAATAATTTCTTATATCATTATATCATCATTTACTTCATTTTGAAACATTGAAAAAATCAACAAATAATTTTAGTTAAAAAAGTTTCGATTTTCAAATTTTGCACCGTTATGTTAATGTTACAATCCATTGATATCATTTTCGGTTTTCCTGTCAGCTATGTTTTTTACTTCGCAGGATATACTGTAGGCTCTTATTTGCATTTGAAAGTTCTCCGATTTCAACCAGATTCAGAAAAATAAGTTGTAATATTCTAAAAAACGAATTTTAATATTGACAAATGCACATGACTGTGACGTTTGGGTGTTGACTGACGACTGAAGGTGACAACTGCCTGGAAGAAGCTTTTTTAAAGTGCGATTTCCTGTTTAAAGAAAAATTAACAGAAAACCTTAATAGAGAAATGCAAAAGACATTACCAGCTCACAGCAGACTTGCACAGGAAGAGCTAGCGAGAAATCTAGCCATTTGAGACTTTGTCTGCACGTCAAACATTGATGAACAATTTCTAGGAAAGATGACATGACTTTGACAGGAGTAAAAGTACTAATAATTTCCAAGCATTTTGCATTCTTCAGCGATTCATATTGCAATATTATTTCATCTCTGAGATCACCCCAAAAAAGGAAATAAAAACCGGGAATGGACACTCTGCTCAAACTTAACCTATTTTCCACTACAAACACTTTCTACCATGATTTCTATGGCCGATCTAGCTAGCTGACTAAATGTCACAATACTTCCAATGCTACACTCACAAGTAAAAACATTCAACATTAAATTGTGAACATGCTGGCTGGATATAGAGTTTGAGGGTCCCCTACAGGTAGATCTCTTCTAATGGTTTCACACTTATCTAATTGGCCTTTTTAAGCAACATGAAAAATGCAAAAACATCTTTAGATTCACAGAATAGAGCGAGCAAGCAATCAAGTTTCACATAAAAATGCAAAGGCTAAATCATGTTTCATATTTTTGACACACACAAAAGGTATTCCAAAGAATACTCGATCCTCTTCCTTTTTGAAATGTGTGTGTGACAAACTTGACTTTTGCCCTCCTGGTTTACTCTGTCACTGTGATTAGTTCCTAGTCCGCCATCCACAAGTGCACTGAATGGGCAGATTTGAAAGGGCAGCTTTAAATAATGCTAAAAAAATTCTCCAAAGAAGTGAAAAATTACTCAATGCAAAAGATGCTGGTTCACAATTAATTTACTAATGCATAAGCAAAACATATGTCACAGATTACGAAAACTGGAAAACCAATTACTGAGAAAAGAAAAATATAGATTCAAAATCATGGAAATCTTCATTCACTTTTCAAACGAAAGCAAAAATGCCCATTCACACATCATGCAAAAAGTATACTGGGGATCCTTTAATAAAGCTCAGAATAGAAATATGCATGATATATGGCATTGATTAGCATGATTGATTTGTGATTGACTTTATCACTACTAAAGCCTCTACTAGCTAGAAAACTTCAATTCAGAGCTTCACATAATATAAAGGGAATTTATTTCAAATGTGCTACTTGTAACTAAAGCTATTTAATATTTAGTACCTGGTCAGCTTTGTCAGATAACATTTGTACTAATGTTTGATTGGTTGAGTTTAGGGTTCTAAACCTCATCATCAAGCCCATCAGCAAGGAATCACCCATCTCTAAATAATCTAAAAAGCACGCAAAATATTTAAACTAAAATTCGCATGATAAGATTATTTACAAATAGGCAATAAAACTAAGTTTTTTTTATTGGTTAGACATGAATGGTAGAGCTGTTAATATAAGTTCCCTGCTTTCTGAGAACAAGTTCCCCAGTTTGATCCTCAGCTCTGCCGAGATTTAAACATTATTTTGTGAGACGTTTTCCACCTAATCTAACTCAGCTTTCCACCTTTAATGCCTGGGATAGGTAATAAATGACTTTCAGTGTCTGCTGGGAGCTAACCTGCGATACATGGAATAGTGTCCCGTAGAGAGGGAGTCAAAGACTCTCATAGGCTTAACACTACAGAAATCAAAGATAAGTGCTGGCTCAATGGGCCACCTGAGTCATAAAGAATTTGGCTCTCTCTCTATATGAAGTGAAAACAACAAAATCACGAAGCAAAGAGATGTAAACAAATTTGTTGAAACAACAATACTTAACTATTTTTAACTTTTACAACAAAAGTTCTTAAAACCAAATTTCTATCTAAATCTTTCATAATAATTATTGCTCAGAGTGTGTGTGTTACTGTATATAATTATATGGACTTGTAAGAGAAAATTGAAACTTCACGAAATGTTTGAGGAATCCTCAAAAAAGGATGAAAGTCCTTTCAACACAAGAAAATAAGCAATGGTAAAAATAACTTCTTACAAAGAGTGAAACAAAAACTTAAAAAGAAATGGAAGGAAAAACAATGAAACATTTTTTTAAATTTTCTGTTCTCCTTTATTCTTGTTTTTTGTGCTCTTTGCAAGTGTCTCTTGAGCCACACCACTATTCATGCCCTAATGATGTAAGACCAAATCAGAGCAGGGGGGTTGGGGAGTTATATAGCCTGCCTCAATAATTTTGCTGCCAAAAAAATCAAGAGCAAATTATTTGGCTCTTTTCTGTTAGTTTTTAAATTGTGCTAACTGAATGTAAAATAAAAATATGTATTTTAGCCATTCATATCAAAGAATTGTTGTGTTACTCATGCAAACGTTTTTTAGACTTCAAATGTATTTCATTGACTCAGTCATTGTTATTTTATATTTTGAACTTTTTAGTACACAATTTGTTAAATCTATATATCAGTTGGAATTGTATTCTTTTAACTTTTTTAACTATTTGTGACTTTGATTATTAATTGAGAATAAATTTATTCAAAGTTTGCACAATATTCTTTTTAATTTAGTTTAAAGAATATGTTCCCAAAGTCCCTCAAAATGCTGGAAACCACATTTCTGAGAGTCGTAATTTCAAAACTTTCCGAGGGGGAATGCCCTGACCCCCTATTTGCTCCCACCTTTGGCATCGATAGCCCTCCATCCCAATAAAAAATATGCTCTGTGGTCCCTGAAAATAACACACAATTCTACTGTATATATTACATTATACCAGCAAGGGTGGAATTTGTTCAGATCCCCTATCAAATGGACAAATAACAAGTCAAAAACACTGGGTTCAGGGACATTCTCAATGGCTACTCCACTTGAATTTGACACTTTATTCAAAAATTAATCAATCAAATTTGTCTGATTCTTGCTCGACAATGTGAAAAGATGATTGTCCAGCTTCAATTGCTTTTGCCTTTGGCAATAATTATCCACTCACTAGCTACCACCTTAATTTAAAAGTTTTTCTGCAGATTAAACACAAAAAAAACACACAAAAGATGACATAATAATTTTATATAGGCTTTGGGCAAACACAAATCCAATTAACAATTACTTTGACTTTCGATGAACCCTCTGTCAATAAATTCATTTACCATGATGGTTTTCAGAAGCAAAATCTTACCTTCTGGAAGGTGGTCCAGCACTTTCATGAGATATTTTTCATATAACGAATATCTATTTACTTTTGATTCAAGAGCCATTTTTCTGCAAGCCAAAAAAAAAATTTAAAAATATCCTGTAAAAATCTTATAAATTAATACACTGTAAATCAAAATTTACATGATTTGGGGGTATTTACAAGATTTTGCAGTTATTGTAAAAAAACCTTTAATCTGTCACATTAAGCCACTGTATGTAAATCAGTTACAGTAACCCTGTAAACAACTTGAAATTTTACTTTAGAGCCCTAGCTGTAAACTTGTTGGAGATTATTGAAACAATAAGAAACTCAATAAAAATATTTTTAAACTATTTTAAAAAAACACAACACATTTCAAACTAGGTCCAAATATGTTTTGGCAAACCCTTAGCCATCAAAAGAGAAGCAAGTAAAGTTACTTGGATCGAGTTTGAAATGTTTTGTGTTTTACTTAAAATGATTGGCTTCCATACCATAAGTATTTTAAGTGAAAAAATGCTCTTAACATACATTTTTTAATTTCATTAAGAATGGATGTTAACCAAATTAGAAATATTTTTTAGTAAAATTTTTACAAATAAAATATAACAACACATTTTGTTAATTATCTATTAAATATTTATTAAATTTTTATCTGAGTTTTCAAGACAACCAACGGTCTGAGTTCTTTTTGGGTCTGATCAGTTTAACATAGATTTTGTAATTCAATTTAGATTGGATGTTAACCAAATTTGAACTATTTTTTAGTAAAAATTTTGCAAATATAAAAAATTAACAAAATGATTTGTTAATTAAACATGAAACAATATTAATATCATGAAATAAAGATTTTTGGGTCTCAACTGTGTCACATGATATCCTATAAACATTGTTTGCGCTATTGTTGTAGTTGACCTATCACAATTGTTCCTGTTGGGGGCGTGTGTAATAAAGATGGCGCCTCAATATGGAGGCACATGACAAACTGGAACTGCATTGCGCGGTTACACAGTCAAGCAACGAGTGACTCACATGAACAGATATGCATTAATGTGACAGTGTGTGATGCTGTTAGTTAGTTCATGTGCGTCACTCGTTGCTTGACTGTGTAACCACGCGATGCAGTTCCACTTGAGACCCAAAAATTGACCCTTGCTCACCATTGAGTCTCCATGCAGTAGCTCTGTGGTTAGAGCATCTGACTAGATCATGGAGGGTAGTGGGTTCAAATCCCATCTGGGGCAATGATTTTTTTTGAGTTCTCCTTGTCTTTGTATTTCATGATTTGTTAATTATTTATTTATTTAATATTTATCAATTAAATTCTATCTGAGTTTTCTATTCAACCAACGGTCTGAGTTGTTTGGGGTCTGATTTTTCAAGACACCCAATGGTCTGTGTTTTTTGTAAGACTGAGTTTTTGAGCTCTGAGTTTTTAAGACACCCTCAACTATATATATATTACTACCTCTCTAACAAGTCTTACTTAGATTTAAGAGAATCCAGTTCATCTGCAACAGATCTTGCTTCAGCTATTTTGAACTCTTTCAGTTTTATCTCACTTTGGTATTTCTGAATGGCTCGTCGTTTCTTGGCATCATTTTCCTGGATAAACTTCTCAAATTTTCCAACTCTATCACGAATCTTGAAACAAAAAGTGTATAAACAACTATAAAACAAACTGTTTAGGTTCTGACTAAAATAAAGTATTTACCATACCATTTGTATCTGCACTTTGAAACAAAATGTATAATACTAATTTAAAAGCTATATACTAGACGTACTGTTTTACAAGCATATACCCTCTTTTTTTGCAGCAGCTCTAAATTTGATGAAGGTCAAGCTAAGGGAGTGTGCCTATAATTTGTTGGAATATCAACATTTTTTCAATTGATTACTTCAGATACTAAAAATTTTTCTTCATGGCTACCTTCCACTAAGTTTATAATTTTGTGCCAGATGATGATCATTGAGGCCCTATTAGGGGTTTCTGGGATACAGGATATTTGAGCAAAAAATTACCCGGATACGGGATATCTGAAGAGAAAATAACCAGGATATGGGATATTCAAATACCGGATGCCGGGATATTGGAATATTTATATTGGATATTTAGCCCACGAATTACCGGGATACGGGATATTTGGCTCCAGA
>JAOBAY020000008.1:4421-15684 GCA_025331085.2 Zoanthus sociatus | reverse complement strand
AAAGTATTAATTTTGTATTAATATTTTGACAGTTTTGAGAGTTTCACCCGGTGGTTGTTTTATGGTTTTCTTTCCAAACAAAGAATCGGCAGTTAATGAACAGGTTTGAAAAACGTCAGAATAAAAAAAAATTAAATGCAATTTGAAGAGCAAAGGACGTAGAGTGTGTGAATTATTGTTTACAGTTTTAAACTTGTTTTTAACGTAGAACCAAATAACTTTCCAATGCCCATAGAGGGCCTTGTAACCGCTCGATTAAGACAAAAAGAAAACATACTCGGGGAGGCCCAGTGCAACGCAGCTGGGAGAGTAAGTATAAACGCCTTGCCTTGCACTCTGCCTCACCAGGAGTCCATAAGTGGGAGCGAGCAACTTCCGTGTTCTAGTCCCGGTGTTTTCACGAACCGACTTTTTTTTGTTCAGTTCTCCCGAATTCAGACCAATCACATGCATCCATACTTAATCAATGACGTCACTTAGTTTATGAGTTTTAATGAAGTCTCTATGTAAAACATTTCAATAAATATTCGGAGCCTCAGCCTCAGCCTGAGATTGTTCATAAATTGTTCTTAAATTTTGGCCAATTTAAGCCTCGTTGTTCCTATGTAGTTGTTCTTATAAAAAAGCGTGCATTTTCATGCTGTTGGAATTTTATAGCGTTACACATGTACAGTTTGTCACGCGTAGTACAGACTGAGATCAAGTAACTGTCAAGTGTATCGCGCGCTCCGATAAATATTTTATGTTATCCGTTACAATTTAGCTTATATAGTCTGAAAAAAAGAGTTTTAGACCAGTGGGTCTTCGTTTTAGACCAGTGGGTCTTCATTTTAGACCACAGGGTCTTAGGTCTTCGGTCTTCGTTTTTGGGTCTTCGTTTTCGACACATCCTTATTTACGGGATGTTCCGAAAAACATCGGATTTTTTTATTACTCAGACAGCAGCTTAGCACTTCCAAAAGACTGTCAGCATGGTCAGTTTAAGTAAAATATAGTTTTTTTCACGGTTAGTTTAATTAATGATTATTCCTAACATAAACAAAGAAAGGCTGGAGTATAAATATATTCTAAATAAGCAAGTAATCTTAGCAATTCTATAAAAATCATAATCTCTCACCCAGATCTCCCACGGATGTTTCACGGCGGCATTTTAACTCTCGAGCGGCCACCTTAAAAACCGCGAAAATTTGGAACCGTTAATGGAGCCAATCATAGCTTTTGTTTTATTATTGCGCAACTTTTAGCAAAGCCAATGAAAAATGATCCTGTGTCCCACTTTACCAGATTTCACTTTTTAGTGAGATTTGGGTACGAGTTTATAAAAATCATTAAAAAGATAGGCTAAAAATATTTTTCTTAGTATCATGAGTAGGCCGAAAGAATTCGTTTTTCTCATGATTCCGGCATAGAACCTTTTTACTCCATCTCAGTTTCAAAAAAATTGACCCTTGGCGATTTACAGGTTTGTATAGACTGCAAAACAGTCTCTTTCTTCGCCGGGAGATCGAAAATCCAACCGCGTTCATCAAATGGGAAACTGGGAAGAGGAGAGCGAAAAAGAATGAGGTAAAACGCGTCTGTTTCCTCTTCCCAGTCTCCCACAGTACTTTGTTTTGGCGGGTTTCTAGGGAGTTATTCTTCTTATGTTACATATGAAAACAACATTATTAGTAACTGTGTTTCTTGTTATTTTAACACTTGAGCCATTTTCGTTTCTTTTAAAGTGCTACAAGTTCCCAGTTACAAATCCCGGATGAAAGAATTAGGAAGTGCAGGCATGTGTCCAAGTTTTTGTTTGTCGTTTTAGTTGGTTTAGCCATTTACACACGCGAAGTTCCCTTCACATTTTTCATAAACCGACTGTTTGATCTAATTCTTATAATTTTCTCACTGGCACTTTTATGTCAAACAAACCCAATAAAATTATTTGTATGCAACGTATAAGCGTGCTTGATTGAAGCTTTCCATTTAGAACTCTTCAGTAAACGACGAATTTTCTTGAGGCCCATCAAAAAGTTTAGAAACAACGACGCATGATCGGCTTAAAGTTAGAATTTTTTTTAAAACCAATTTTGATTCACGTGCTTCTTATTATAAAACTATAGCCATAACTTTTTGTATACTTAGCTTGCTTCCGTTTTCTGTTGGCAAAATTCTAGTCTTCGTAATGACTCACACTGTTCTTCTCTTTAATTAGTGCATGAAGAATAATCTTTTAACTTTTGTTTAGCGAGGACGTAATCTTTATTTTCTATCTTTCAATAAAACGATTTTCGAAACTTTCGATCTGAGAAGGCTTTTTCTCCTTTGAACAATCTATTTTCCAAAAAGTAAAATGGCTGAAGTCAGAAACGCAGATTGTTTCAGTGAAAATTACCTTAAGAATTTTCGATGTTTGTATAAAAACTCATTGAAGTAGTGTCATGCACATCCGCTTTGTTTGTGCTAAAAGGACGGTGTCTTATTGCGCAAACTTGTATACCTTTTTGAATACAATTTTATTGGTTTCAACCGAATAGATTCTTAAAAGGATATTATACACAAAATTAAAGTTCTTGAAAGATGGTAAAGGGAAACTTTGATCATTGTAAAATGCCTTTATTTAAAGACTCAGTTTCACCGTCCTTCACAAGGGACATCTTGCACTTATGCTGCACCTGTCTAACGATTGAATTCTCCATCATTGTACGTTAGTTAAAAAGTCTTTACTTTCATATCTTGAACTTTTGGAGGCATGAGTCCAAAAACTAACTGACCGTAAAATTTTGACGTTTTTGTTTTTGAGCAAACTCTCGCATTCTTATAATAATAATATAGGTATTATTTAGATGTCAACTCTTCTAGATGGCCAAAGGCCTACTAATTGGGTACACCATCTTCACCACTCTAAGATGGACGGAGACCTTTCACATGACAGTCACACACTCATAAACACAAATATGTCTCCGAGGGTCTACGGTTTAACTTCCTTTTCCGAGAAGATGTGAAAATCATTTGCAGATGTTAGAGCAAAGGCAGCACCGTCTTTTCAATCATAAAGTGCTGGTCCGGCCGGGAATCGAACCCTAACCTCCCGCACGATAGACTGGCACCTTACAAAGTTGATTAATGTTAAAAATGGAATGAAAACTTAATTTAAAATTAAACGGACCAAAATCTTTGTATTGAAGTTTTTTGACCAACAAAGTGAAGGAACAACGCCGAGGCATGATTTGAAAATAATTTTAAATGAAATTCACAACTGTGTACATTTAAGCTGCTACCGTTGTTTCGGCCGTTTTTCAAAAGGTCCAAAATCTCTCCGATATTGCACAATAAAATAACTCGATTGTTAACTTTAAGACTTTTCTCATCATTACAATGAAATTATAGTTTTCTTAAATAATGAGTGTTTTCCAGTAAACTGAAACTGAATCTATGAAACTTACTGTGAAATGAGTACAATTTAAAATGCTTTATCTTGTTTATGCAGTGAACACGACTTTCAGGAAATCGCCAAGAGTAAAGATCGATTAAAGTGAGTAGGTGATACATTTAACTTGTTTTGTAATTGCCTTTTTTGTTATATTATTAATACTTCAACCATTTTCTATGATTATCATAATCACACGTATAATAATTAACGCCATCATTCATAACCTTCATCATCATCATTATCCTCGTCATAATACATGTAATTATCACCGTCATCATTATCATCGTCATCATCACTATCATCATATTATCCTCATCACCATCATTATCCTCGTCATAATCTTCATCATCATCACCCTCATCAATATCACTACTATCAATCTCAGTCGACATCATCGATATAACTTTCAGGATCATTATCACCGTTGTTTTCACCTTCATTTCATAATCACCGCCGTTAGCATCTTTAGCATCATCCGTAACTTCCCGCTAGCATTATTATTAAATCATCATCATCATCATCATCACCCTCATCAATATCACTAATATCATCTCAGTTGACATCATCGATATAACTTTCAGCATCATTATCACCGTCGTTTTCACCCTCATTTCATAATCACCGCCGTTAGCATCTTTAGCATCATCCGTAACCTCCCGCTACCATTATTATTAAATCATCATCATCATCATCATCATCATCACCGTCGTTGTCGTCGTCATCGTTATCATCATCATCTTTATTATCACAACCGTCATAATTATGATTACTATCTCCACGAATATCACCATCACTGCCACCACTAACATTTTCACTATCATCGTCACCGTCATCAATAATTTCTTCATCACCACCACCATTGTCATTCACAACTTCTATTCAGTTTCCTGTAACCGAAACAATGTTGAATACAATGTAACTGTTAAATGTTTTACAGAGAAGTAATAGGGATGTGGAAATCCCATTCACCCTCGGAGACGGACACCAACAAAACTGCAGAGAGTGTGGTGGTTGCATTGAAAAAGATAAAAGCGAACGCACATGCTGCACAAAACAGCGTTACGACTCGTGCGCGGTAAGTAGATAGATTGAAACCTTGTGAATGTGGGATGCCGTTCAGTTCAGCCAGGAATAAACGCACTGCGTATGCCTGCTTTTGTAAGCTTGGTTTCGATATATACAAAAATATATAAACGATCGTAAACGAAATAATCGAGTCATTTTTATAAGCCTTCACTTGATGTGGAGATACTCGGCCAAATATTTTTGTTGGATTGGTTTGTGCAGTAACAAGTCCCTAATACTCCAATCCTAATGCAGACCAGAACTTGATTTAACTTCGCCATCTTACATGTTTTTTCGAACTTGTCTGGGCACGGGATCAGAAAGTGCCGGCGGCCTCTAACTCATTCTAATTCATAAAGTAATTTTGTAAACTGAGATATTGAAATGAAAGTTGACACATGAATAGATACCATAAGGCGAACAAATCGATATCGGTGTGTATTAATTGTGAAACTTGAGAAAGTTCAAACCACCGTACCTCAGCTCCACGGTTTGGCCAGAACCTACACGCAATGCAAGCAACTGGAGCTACCGTGAACAGCTGTCAACCTTAAAGCAGTTCTTTGAACTCGCCGTTGTAGCTGTTTGCTTGTGGCTGAAAAGCTTCAGTGCTTCAGTTGCTTGCATCATAGTTACTCGGGTGAAGCCGCTTGTGCACGTGCGTGTAGGTTTTGTTCAAACTGGAGTTCAGTTACGGTGGATTGTGCTTTCTACTGTTGCATTGGGTTATTATGTGACCATGTCATTATGACGCTATAAAACTGAAAAAGTTGAGGTTTTAAATGAACTTTCTGAAGTTAGTAACATTCAAAGGTATATATTCCAACGACGAAATAAGTAAATTTGAAATTTAAATTCCCCTTTTAGTTAAAATACAAATGGATTTTTGGAAGGTAAACTGTCATTACTTCAAATAAAATTTTCATGCTTAAACAAATTTGTCAACTAAAAAATGTATTTCTAAACCCTATGAAAATGACAACGAATGACTTTGTTGACAATACACCTAACTGAAAGGGGAAACAAATTGCAGCAAAGAATAAGCCAATTGTCAGAAAAATTGGTATATGCTCCGAGCGGGAATCGAACCCACGTCTCCCTGTTCTTTAGTCAGGAGTGCTAACCACAACACCATCAGGGACCACCACGCTAGTAACGTTAACGTAGCAGTCTCATGATTAGTTGAGTTGGTTAGCGTGAGGATTCCCGGGGCCCAATTTTTCTGAAATGCAAGTGCGGCTTAATACTACTGGAGTGTGTTTCGCTTACGACATGAGGCTCAGATCAACTGAATAATACCAGTAACATTCGGCTGGGCTGGGCTGTTTTTAAGTTGTTAGCTATTTTAGCCTCAAATTGTTCTTAAATTGCTTTTATTTCCTGGCATCTTCAAACAGTACTAACTTTACCGTAACGAAGTAGTTATACCAAACTGATTGCTGCAAAACAAAACGTTTTATAGTATCATACATTTTAAAAACAACAATAGTAAGTTGCACTCAAGTTTTTGACATTTATCAAATAAATTTAAGAATTTTATTTAATTTTAGCACACAGATTGAGATTAACATGTTCATCTCAATCTGTGTGCCAGAATTAAATAAAATTCTTAAATTTGTCTGATGAAAATTTCAGCATGTTGATGTTTTCTGAACTTGTTCTTAATTTTTGGGTAAATCTCAGCATTAATTGGTGTTCTTAAAAAGTTTGTAATTACAAAAAAACTGTGTACGTTGAATTCAGCTCGCAGTACTTGCTAGAAACTTCTAGTTTAATTATCAACTGAACTGAAATGATACTTTTTAAAGTTTTAGTTTGTTTAAAAACAAATTAACTTTTCTAATTTTAGCTAAAGTTCCGAGAAGGTGACAATAATTAAAATTTTTCAAATTTCTTAACGCTTCAAAATCGTGAACTCTTTCGCATTTAATTACCTGCAGCCATGCAGAAAGAAGAAAAAACATCTTTAAAGGCATCTTTGAAAAATTTCTTATCGCGATCAGTCGCACTGAATGCCGGTTGCTGTGTTGAACATTTCATGAAAAGAAATCAACGCCAACGGACCTGAATTCATTTCTGCTTTACGGCAATCTCCCTTGACAGAATCAATTCAAGCTCGTGCAGAGTAGACTACGATGGAGTCTTGTTGTGAATGTACCACGTGTATAAATCTTGTGTAAATCACGCGCATTTTTGTGACTGATCTTAAATACAAAAGAGTTTCGGCAAAAGTTATTTTGAGCCCTGAGTTACTGAATCTGTAAAGAAATATTCTAAACAAAGGTATGTGATTTCTTTTTCACTTAATTACTGCTGATTTTGAATTAGTATGAAATCTTATCAAAATATTAATTGTGCTGATTATTTAACTTTCAAATATTTCATGTAACATTGTTTTACGATTTCATTAATACTGAAACGTTCTTGTTTACACTGCGTTTGAAACCGCATAGAGGTGTTCATTCTACCGAGCGGCTTCTTGTCCATCTAATACAACCACTTTTTTTACAAAAGCACTATAAGGCCACTTAAAAAAATTCTCGGTTTATCATCAAAATTTTCTCAAAATGCAGTGAGGGAGGGCGCTTTTTTTTTTTCACGGTTAATGCTTTTGCGGACTGCTGAGTTAGTTCGGGAATAAATTACCAAACTAAGTTGTACACAGTGACATTTCTAAGGTGGAGTTTGAATGTTTAAACTAATGTAACACAAATGCATAGAAAAGGGAATCAAATGTCGTAGTTGTTATGCAACATGGAAAATATTTCTCCACTTTTTCGTCATGTATTTTTTTATTACAAAAATTAAAAAAAATAAATGCGCTGGCAAAAATCAGTGCGCGTGCTGATGATATATAAACCGGGATTTTTTTTAAGTGGCCTAACTTTCATGGCCGTGGCTACGGCTATAACTTTAGGGGAAAAGGTATATGACCTTTGCCCAGTAATTTGGTCGGGAAACACAACAAATTCCCGATATCTCAAAGTTTTATTTATTTCTAATTTTAGTTTCTCTTCAGCGTATATATAATCAGCTCTGCAAGTTACACTCTGCTATCTCGAGCTTTTAGCTGACTCGAAGGATGGTCATTGTATTTCAGGTTGTAACATTTTTTGTAAGCCGGTTTCTTTTTCATACACGAGGACTTTTTCATGAATAAACAGATACTCTATTTAACCCTTTCAGTCCCAGTCAGTTATCAACACCCAACTTCTCCTTACATAACACGTACAAAATAAAACATATGGTAATGAGAAAATGAGATCTGATCAAGCATAGCAAACTACTAAAGATTAAAAGCAAAATTCTCTCAAACTTGTTGAATGAAAAGTATGAATGCAAGTTGGGAGAATTTAACATTACAACTGGGACTGAAAGGGTTAACTTCAGTTGCGAAGAAAGTGGTTACCCATTTTTTCCGGAGCCAGATGCTAGCTAATGTTCAAATGCTCGACGGCTCAGATCTTGGCGTAAAAGTCGAATTTGCCGAGGGAGGAAAACCAAAGTACCCGGAGAAAAACCCTCTGAGTCAGATTGAGATCAATCTCAGCCCATAAGCGCGCGAAGCCTGGGAATCGATCCCGGTTCGTAGAGATGGAAGGCGCGACTAATGATCGCTACGCCAACTTGACTCCCCATGAGTTCGTTAGACTGAAAAATGCCCTAAATGTACGAATATACAATCCCCTGTAAATTGACCGGTGGGTACCCCTCGGAATCAACAGATTGTTTCTTATCTGGGATCCTACCCGTATTTGCTTTTTAAAAAAAGCACATGCATTGATTAAAAATTCTTTGAGTAGATTTTTTAAAATCATGACTTAACAATTATTCAATTCATTTTTTGGACTTTAACCTCAATTTGTTGGCTTGCGAAACGGGTATGGACATTTCACCGAAAAATGCACTAAGGACCATGTTCAAGGAATGAACAAAGACGAGACAGAAATAACTGTAAAGCCATTGCAAAAGCGATCGATTGAAACGATCCCTATTATATTAAGTTCTTGCTCGACATCATTTACCTTACTAATGGGTAGAGCTAACACTAAAACACATATCCGAGGATAAGAAAGGCCAAAAACAACTTTAATTTCCAGCAAACAATGCAGAAAATCATGAAACTGGACTCTTGTGTTGTGCACGGTGTTGGCAACTGAGTGAAATGTGAGTTTTAAGATAAACTTTGAAGTTGTCTAAGAACAATTTGAGAACATTTGAAGCTCGAATCCTTTACATATTTAAGAACATTTGCCCCATAACGCGAACATTTTCATGACCGGTTGTAGCTTTGTAAGCTTATGCTGATGACAGCGTGTGACATATTACAGGTGCAGACTAACTTTGTTAAAGCTATTTTAGCATCTAATAATGGAAAGTAACGAAATTGAAAACTGTAAGTTATAATTATACACTAAGTTGTATTTATGTAATGCCAACTTGGGGGCATCAACTAAAACTGGACATTAAACGATGGAAATGAATGTTTGACTACCATCGGCAGAACGGTTAACCATCGCAACCCGGAATGCAAAATCAGAAAGTAGCCCGATGTCTTGAGAGACATGGTGGTCCCTCCAGTTATTGCCCTTTTGAAAATAAGCGGGTCACACAACGTTTGCCATACTTTCCTCCATACTAGGAATGCTTTAGCCATCTTAAAAAAAATGCGCAGCGTCAATGTCACAAAATGTCTTTTAACGCTTATCAATATGTATATATAGGTGAACGCATGAATAAAATATGAATAATATATAGCTAAAATTTTCTGCTAAAATTACATGACAATTACATGACTTTCAGAGAACATATAGTTTATTTGTAGCGAGTAGCATTAGCCTGTATACATCCGTTCCGACCCCTCCCCGAATTTTCCCCGCAGGAACGAGGGGTGGAAACGGATGTACACAGGCTACAGTAGCATCTGTTGCGCCCAAATAAACGCGTAACACAACGTTTGATATGTCTGATTTTTAACAGACTTTCCTTCCGTACTAGGAATGCTTTAACCAATTTACAAATGCATAGATGGCAACGCCTGTGGACATGGTGGATCTAGGGGAGGTGCACGTGCAGCCCTTCCTCCTTGGATGATGGTGGAGATGATGTTGATGATGATGATGATGGTGATGATGATGATGGTGATGATGATGATGGTGACGATGATGATTGTGATAAAGATGGTGGTGATGATGGTGATGATGATGATGTAATGGTGATGGCGGTGATAATGATGGAGGTGATCATGATGATGGTAATAATGATGATGGTGGTGGTGATGAAGATGATGATGATGGTGACGATGATGATGATGACGATGATAATGATGATGATGACGATGATGATGGTGACGATGGTAATGACGATGATGATGGTGACGATGATGGTGACGATGGTGATGACGATGATGATGATAACGATGATGGTGGTGATGGTGATTATGATGATGGTGATAATGATGGTGGTGATGATGATGATGGTGGTGATAATGATGATGGTGGTGATAATGATGATGGTAACGATGATGATGGTGATGATGATGGTGATGGTGAGGATGATGATGATGATGATGGTGATGATAGTGGTGCTGATGATTATGGTGATGATAATGATGGTGGGAGTGATGATGATGGTGATGATGTGGTGGTGACGATGATGATGGTGATGATAATGATAATGGTAATGATGATGGTGATGATGATGATGATGATAATGATGGTGACGATGATGATGATGATGATGGTGACGATGATGGTGGTGACGATGATGATGGTAACGATGATGGTGGTGATAATGATGGTGGTGATAATGATAATGGTGATAATGATGGTGACGATAATAATGATGACGGTGATAATGATAATGGTAACGATGATAATCATAATGCTAAAGATGGTGGAGATGATGATGATGATGGTGGTGACGACGATGATGGTGATGATAATGATAGTGGTAATGATGATGATGATGATGATGATGATGGTGATGATGATGGTGATAAAGATGGTGGTGATAATGATGATGAAAGTGATGATAATGATGGTGGTGGTGGTGATTAAGATGATAATGTTGACGATGATGATGGTGGTGGTGATGAAGATGATAATGGTGACGATGATGATGGTGATGATGATGATGGTGACGATGATGATGATGGTGATGATGACGATAATCATGTTGATGGTGATGATAGTGGTGACCACGATGATGATGATGGTAACGATGATGGTGGTGGTAACGATGGTGGTGATGGTGATTGATGATTATGGTGATAATGATGGTGATGATGATGGTAACGATGATGATGATGATAATGCTAAAGATGGTGGTGATAATGATGATGATGATGGTGAGGGTGATGATGGTGGTGACGATGATGATGGTGATGATAATGATGGTGGTAATGATGATGGTGATGATAATGATGATGGTGATAATGATGATGGTGACGATGATGGTGATAAAGATAGTGGTGATAATGATAATAGTGATGATGATGATGATGGTGGTGGTGAGGATAATGATGTTGATGATGGTGGTGAGGGTGATGGTGATGGTGATGGTGATAACGATGGTGGTAATGGTGATGATGATGATCTTTAATAGACTTTTTTTCCGTACTAGGAATGCTTTAACCCATTTAAAAGTGAATAGATGATAACGCCTGTGGACGTGGCGGATCTAGGGGAGGTGCACTGGGTGCACGTCTAATATGCTAAACGTTGCACCTTGTACAATGCTTATTTGGAACTGTACGATTATTTATTTTGCCGTATTGCCAAT
>JAOBAY020000003.1:33195-45007 GCA_025331085.2 Zoanthus sociatus | reverse complement strand
CTGTACCCCACCGCCCCGTGCCATTGCACGGCAACTTATGGTTCTAACTTGCTCAGGCACGAGCCACATGCCGCCAACGTATACCGCCACGACCCTGTACCGCCCCGAACCGCTCCGTACCGCCCCATGCCGCCGCACGGGGTTGTCAAACAACCCTGTATAAAATTCCCTACAAAATCCCTGAGTTTTAGTATCGTTCTTTCCTTGCCATCGTTTTACCAGTCAAAACTACTAAACTTGAGAGACATTCCTCTACTAGAGGCCGATTAGAAGCCCACTTGGGAGCATTTGTGTGTGCGAATTGGTTCATCATTTGGCAGTCAGTTGTGATAGCTGAAAATGGCGGGGTATGCTCCTTTAGCGGATCATGAGAGTGAGCGTAGTCATCCCAAGCGAAATGTTCGGTGCCCAGCGTATCGATTGACTCCGCAGGCCAGTTGGTGGCTCTGAAATGTTCGAGCGTACCCACAGGAGTCCATCTCCAAAGAGATTCTTGTAGAAGAGACGCAGTCGGCTACGTTCAGAGCCATGCTCAAGCTTCGCGGTTGCAGCATGTTGCAGCCACATGTTTCTGTAGGCTTTGGGTGAGGTTCTTCAACATAGTAGCTTAGTAGATGCTGTTCACCCGGGTTGTTGCACATGTCCACGAAGCACCGTGAATGCACACATACCGGTCCCTTGCAGTTGTACCGGCCGGGTTTCCAAAGGTGGACATGAAGCTCCAAATAATCTTCAATCTTGCACCCTGAGTTCTGAATCGTCTAAGAGTTGAGGTCCTAATACCGGAACAGCTGAATTTGCCCCAGACGTGCATCGAAAGTCTGCGTCCAATTTACAACAGGTTCCTGTACACAGACGACCTGGCCATCATCGAGGATACGAGCATGTCAACAGTGGGGTATGGGAGTTTTGCCACAACCTACCCCCAACGGCGACGGCCGAAGCCCCAAGCATCATCAAGCCTCTTGCATTAGATTGAAGTGATGTGGCCACTACAAAAAACTGGTTCGGCTCCACATCAGACCTGAGGAAATCGGAGCATAAACACCGCTTTGGCAGAGGGCTTTCAGCCATGCATGTGGAGTGTTTGGAAGGCAAATCCTGCAATGTATCTGGATATTGGCAGCCTGGCTTCTTGTCCTTGCAACCCAATTGTTAAGGCTATTGAACTCAAGTTGATCAATAAATAAAGTAATCTGGGAAAATATATGTATTATTATTACTATTATTACTATCACTATTATTATTGTTATTATTATTATTACTACTATCTCATTGCCGTTTTTCTGTTGGAAGTCAATATTGTTAGATATACAATACTGTATTGACAAAGCTAAATACCCCATGGCTGCTGTCTGGGCTCGCTATATTTCAGGGCTGGTTTAAGGCAATCACGGTCTTAATACCTTTAATATTGGTAGTAGTGCCGATGTTTTCTTTCTTTACTTTATGAAACCAGTTTAGAGTTTTAACCTGTTTTATGTTTCTGCATGATTCTATTTCTAGGCCAAAAAAGCAAAATGATTATAGTTTATAAAGTAAAATCCTATGTCTGTTTAATATTTTGTTGAAATTTTGAATTTTTGAAATATTCTTGAACAACAAATAGCGGGAATATAGAGTTTCACTTAAGGAAACTCTTGAACAGACATTTTAAACTGCATATAGATAAAGTTTGCAAACAGAGAGTATAAACAAAATTCAGGGCTTGACACTAACTTTTCAACCTAGTAGTCTAGTGGCTAGTGTGAACTTAGATGCTACTATCCAGTTTTTTTTTCTTACTAGCCAAACGCTGAAAATCTAAAATGTCTTACTTGAGGAATACAAAAGCTTGTTCAGTCAATTTCGCCTTGTTTACTAGCCAAAGTGGCTAATGGAAATAGAAAATCAACTAACCCAAACTGAATTTCTGATAGTCTGTGGCTAGTTGGCTACCATTAGTGTCGAGCCCTGAAATTAAGTTCTCTCGTGTTTTACTTGTGGTGCTAATAATAGCGAATTGTGTTCACTTTTAGGATTTTAAAGTCACCCTTGCCAAACTTACCGGACCTCCGTCAAAATAAAACAATCAGGTACAATAAAATTGTAGTTTATTTGGTCATCACGGAGGTTAATTCTTTAAAGAGCAGTTGTGACAGTGCAGTTGATGCAGTTCAGGAATATACTTTTGGCAGCGTGGCTCAGTGGTTAGAGCTGGGGATTTGAATGCGGAAGATCCGGGTTCAAGTCCTTAACTCGTTTTACTGAATGAATCTTGTCCTCGGTGATCCCAGCGACAGATTCAACACGCTTTGTAAATAGCCAACTGGTTTGCCTCCTGCCAGTTGGGATTCTAAACTGGGGGAGAGGGAGGCGGGAGAGAGACAGACAGACAGACAGACAGACAGACAGAGACAGAGAGAGACAGAGAGAGACAGAGAGAGAGACAGACAGACAGACAGACAGACAGACAGAGACAGAGAGAGACAGACACAGAAACAGAGACAGAGCAGCCCAAAAATCGCAGAGTAACTATGTTTTTTATTGTTTCTTCTTTAAGTATTGTAAACTATATTTTAAAATACAACTACTGACATTCATATTGAGCCGCCGCTTAAATTTGTTATAAAATGTCAGATTTTTCTGAACTGCTCGGCAAACAGCACAACAAAAACTTCATAGAGTTGTTCTACTATGTCTAAATGTTCAAACACTTAAAATTAATTCAAGGGTTCTTAAGCTCTCTAGCAATTTGAGCATTATTTTAATTTTAAAACAGCGTAATTTCTCCAACCGACGAGAAAAGAGATACAAAGTTAAATAGCGTTAACAGTTCAAGCTGACCCCTGTGGCACCTAGGTTTATTGTTGTGCCGTTGAACCATATATCAAAAGCGTTTGCACAAAATTACGTTAATTCTAATTATGGGCATTCACTGTAGATCATCCCAAAAGAATAAGTTGTCGATTGCCTAAGAAATTTCACTTTTGCCGACGGGAAGTAAAAAAGTCTAAACATAATTTTGTTTCTAGTTTTTTAGCTTAAACTTGTAAAGCAGTTTGTCTGTTTCACTGAGGGTATCTGCTATTTTTTCAAATATATGCGACCATAAGACCTAAATTTGAAATTTCCAACATTAAGACATACAGTATGCCGTCAACTACTTAACTATAGGAAATCAGTAAAGCATTATTTAACAAAACTTTGAAAAAAGTTAAATAATGCTGATTATGCATGCAATTTTTCATGTTACTAAAGGGAAACACGGGAGGAGTTAGGTAAACAATAGCATAAATAAAAACTTTCCATTTCTTATGCATTAAACCAATTTTCACAGGATTTGATGCATTTGTGCCTAACGTTTGACTTTAAGTAACAGTCTTTTTTGCTCTACCAGTTGGATATTTATAAAGCGAAAAGAATTTGCTCTTAGTATCACCGGGGACAAATCTATTCAGTAGTCAGAGTTAGGAATTTGAACTTTGTATCTCGTGTTCGACGAACTTACTGGCAGTGAGAAAAGAAAGATTTTTAGAGGTATGGATTCTAAGGTGATGGGACGAAAATTAGAAGGGATATTTGTGTCATCTTTTTTATGAATCAGCATGCTTTCTTCCACTCAGTAGGAACTGTGCCAGAGATCCATACTTGTTGAATGATGTTTGTTAAATAAGTGCGCAAAATAGGACATCGTTTGAAGCATATGACTGATAGCTTGTCGAGAGGACATGGAAAATCTGACGCTTTCATTTTTCTAATTTTAGTTACTGTCTTATAAGTTTGAGGGTCAAGATTAAACGATACTTCAGGTGTTGACAGACGTGGAATCCAGCTAGAAATGGAGAATAATTTGTGAGGATGGACTGAAGAAAGATTTTTTACGAATATAAGATGCACAATCTGACATTGAAAGGGAAGGAAGAACAGAATCTTTCCTGTTGAAAACATGCTTGAGGTAGCCACAGACACTCTTGTTAATAAAATTGTCTTGATTTAGGTTCCTACCTTGATATTGTTGTGAGTCGGACTTCTTGTTGTCTGACAACTTGTCACGCAAAGTGATACATATTTCATTTCGCTGATCTTGGCATTTTCTACTCTTTCAGAATTTCTTTTCAAATCCTTAACTGAGGCATCTTTATCTTTTGCAACAAATTTGTTATTAGAAACTTGTTCTAATTGACTGCAAGTATTTGCATTCATGTGCTTGATCTTTGAATTAGCATCCTGTGTTGTGATTGGAGAATTCTTTTGAAGAGAAACTTTGAAAACTTCGTTAGCCGGTGACCATTCAAAATCATTTTTTGGTAGATTTATTCCTTTTTTCAAACAAGGAAAGTCATCAGTATCAGAAACAGTGTCTGTTGTACAATCTGCTTAAGTAATATTTTCGATTTCTGGGGGAATATTTCTTGAATTATCAGACAGACGCTCCTCAAGATCAGAACGCAATTCATCATTCAGCCAAAGCAATATTCTACAACTTCGTTTATGCATCTTCAAGCCACGCAGACCTTTGCACGTTTTCCCACAACAACATTTTACAGCGTTAGAGTTTGATACAGTTGGTAGTGAATTAATGACAGGCATTTTCTTTGTAACACTTTCACAATGACCTTTTTCTGTTGCATTTACTCTTGATTTACAGCGCCATGTATGACGACCCAAAGTAATGAAGTCTTTGCCACAAAACGAACAAACGACACAAATCAACAACATAAAGATGATATTAGCACGTATCATTGCTAGACTGAAAAAATTAACGATATAAACAAGATTCAAGTATCAGAAATTGCAATAAAACTTTCACATGTACAGAGCACGTCTAAGCGTAACTCTGCTCAATGCTAATAATAATAATAATAATAATAACAATATTAATAGCAATAATAAAAATAATGATGATAATAATAATAACAATAATATTAATAATGCTAACTTTGCAAAAGATAATAATGTAAATTGTGTCGTAACTACAACCCTATAGAAACAGTAAAAACACAGTTAATATTGATTCTGAATGTTAGCAGCCATGAACAGCTGGCCTTTGTGCCCATATTAGTTGCCTCAAATTAGCTTTTGGCACGCTGTTCTATCTATTCTTGATGATGATGTTTTCTAACTATTATCTGAAGGATTCAGTAACTATTTCTTGTTCTAGCAAAAACGATTTTGCAGTCTTTTGTTGCTATGGAGATGATTCTGGAACTTTCCAAGCTTTGGGTTGCCAAATACAAAGACAAAGCGAATGGATCAGAATTGCTGGAGTCGATTGGCAATACGGCATCGTTTCTTCAAAAGATATTTTTGGTACGTATAAAGGACAAAGTTAGGACATGAAGACTTTCACTGGCGTACTAAAGTGTTTTGCTATTCGTATTTGTATGTTTAGAATTTTAGGGACATATCCAGCAATATTAATATATTGTTATTATTGATGGCCATAAAATGTGTTTTAGCATCATTCGATTGACTTAAAACTTTGTATGTGCTATCTGCCATATTTGTGCTTTTAGTGGTCAAATGGTTTCTAAGGCTTTCTATGCAAATGTTTCAATTCAATGACGTCTTTTATATCATTAAGAAACTGTCAGAACTTTATATAAGTTTAATCATGATGAACTTACTACAACATCACGTGATATGATCATATGATTGAAAACGTTCTTCCAACTTCGTTCTTCTGTATAGTTTCAATGGATATTTTGCATTTTTATCAGTCTTATTTGAAATGGGATAAAATTCATTAAAATTAAGCGTTTGTTTGGTTATTCTCAATAGAAATTTGCAAAAATACCAGGCCAACCACTCCTGAATTTATATAGCTTTTGTGAAACGTCAGAAATCATTTAAATCAAGTCATAAAGTATGTTCAAAATCAAATAAAAAAGAGCTTCTTAATCATTAGTCTAATGGCACAATTTCAGAGTGAAAGCATATCAAAAATTATAAACGAGTTCTGAAATGGAATATTCTTTGTCTGCATTATAAAATGTTATTTTTGTTAAAACAAGAACGGAGCTTTTACAGCTTTTAATCATTTGAAAATGGTTCTCCAATAGAATGGTTTTTAAATTCTAGTTTCTTATATGTGGGCTTTTATCCCCTTGGGTACTGTTTCCACATATGGGAAAAGTTGTTCCGGAACGACCGCGTTACTCTGGGCAAGACAATTTTTCATACATTTCTCAATAAAACGCAGCTAAACCATTTATACTTTCTTCCGGGACGAAAAACTGTCTCGGTGC
This sequence comes from Zoanthus sociatus, assembly GCA_025331085.2. Classification (NCBI taxonomy): domain Eukaryota; kingdom Metazoa; phylum Cnidaria; class Anthozoa; order Zoantharia; family Zoanthidae; genus Zoanthus; species Zoanthus sociatus. The sequence goes on along the minus strand of JAOBAY020000003.1, from coordinate 38,777 downwards.
TGCAGATAAGTTGCATTGCAAAGGCAAGACGTCCCTTTATTACAAGATAACTTCCTTTGTATAAATAGTTTTTCCTTTATTCTAGAACAACTCGAGCTACATAATATGAACCTGCAGTACTTTAATATTTTATGATGGTGGACGTTAGTAGATGGAATTGCTCAAATAAAATGACCGAGTTTGTGATTAATGAACTCAAAGAATACAAATTCGTTTCTCTTTAGAGCTGGTTTAGCGAGAATTAGCTTAGCTTTGAAAATTCTTTTGCTTAGAATATCCTTCTTTCGATGACTCGCCCCGGGCGGAGTATTTTCCATGAAATACCATATAAACTGAAGGTAAAGCTGTCCGGAGTGGAAGGTATTTGGAGGACCTCAATGGAAATGCTGCGCCATTGTTACCAACATAACATACCAGTTTTTTGTAAACATGAGAAGTTTATGTATTTCAGGGAAGCGGATTGGGAGTGATCTCCGGTGAAACTTTCAGTTTCAACTTGATGATAACGGAACAAAGCGGCGCATTAACCGCTTAATAATATAGTTTGCTAAATTCATTTGTTGACCAAGCTAATTTGATATTTTCAACTTTTTTTGTGCACTGCTTAAAATAGGAAATGGAAGAAAACAATTCTACAGAGGAAACAATTGGTGCCACTCAGGAACACATTAAGAACATTGTAATACAAGTGGCAAAGTTTGCAATGCCAAGTGAAGACGGCGACGTCCTATTGCATGAGGTAAATGATTGCGTACCTGTTTGAAATACAGTTAACTTAATCACATGAAACAGATAACATTTGCTAGTTGCATTTGTCACCACACAAAATACTAAGGTTGATCATGAACTCTAGATCTCAACTCAGTTTTTGTTGGTACTATGTCAATAGACGGTAGCCTCTGTCGTCGTGCAGGTAAGTGCATGTAACATCACAACAAGAAGCCTAGGCGCAATTTTCATTACTTGAAGATTTGAAAATAGGCCCTGATTGAACAGAATGCAAGTTTGTAATAGTAGAATTTAGCATTTACCAAAGCAATCAATAAACATGTTCGACAGCTTTGATTAGTTCTCGTAACTCGCGATATTCAAGACAGTTGAATTAAGGCGAAAGTCAAAATGACAGGAAGCGCGAGTGCTAAAAATAGAAAGCAGGTTTACAATGATTGCATTGTTTCTTTGAAAATAAATTGCATTTATATGCCATTATTTTGGTAAATATTAAAACAACTATCTCCCTCGGGGTCGGTGCCTAGCGCTAGATATATCCACCACTATTCACCTTTCCACTGGTGGTTTTTTTTTTAAAGTAGGTAGCAGGCTATTCTAACAGTGCTCATCAACTATTACAAACAGTAGGTTTCATACAGATTTGAACGTTGCCCTTCGATAGGTTTCCCAAGATGAAGAGCTAAACCAAGTCTTTTATGATGGCTGTAATGCTTCATGGGATATGTCCATCCGGGAATCAGTGTGCTCAATGGACGAAATACAGGAAGAAATTGAATCTCGAACAATGGCAAGTTACAGTAACAAGGTAACAGTTATAGAAGCTGCATAATTATAAAAATGTTACTAAATTAGTAAATACTATTTTGTTTTTGCAATAAAGCAGAAATAATAACGTCGGCGAGTGGATAGAGGAGTTTCGGCAGACCGTGAACACACTTCGAGGGACACCGAAGTAAGTTCTCGCTGACGTCACTCTTACTAGGAGGCAGCTTGCTAATTGGCTCAAGACCTACAAAAATGGAGAAGTTTCGTTCTTTGTCCCAATGTTCTCCCAAGAACCTAATGGGGTTTAAGTTTTAAGTAGTATTGTAGCAGCACTGATGGCATTTGTTTATTGAAGGTGTTTAGCTTCATCACCATTTTGCTTGTGCATAATTATTCTTAGCTATCTCGTATTTTTTCACGTATATTATAACGTTATCACATGATCCAGTAAAAACCCGCGTAAAGAATAGATTCTTGTATAAGTAGTATTAAAATTGAATTTTGGCCAAACTAAGGTTCTTAATATAGGTTCTTATGTTTTTTTCAAAAAAATATCGATTGAAATATACAGTACAGTATTCTCAACATAGCTCGAGAAATGGCAAGAAGTACAACCGAAGCATGTGAAAACATGGATATCACGAAACTAGTGGATTATTCCGAAGATTAATTGAATGCAGCCAATGCGGCAGTAAAAGAAACACGATCTTTTATTGATTCCGAGTTTGCGTTAATCTACTCTTGCTTAAAATAAAACAATGTTATGTGAAGTGAGTTTCAAATATAAACAGACAATGATCATCATTCGGCAGTTTACCTAACTTAAAATATTATCCTGGCTGGATGAGTTCTTTTGTGGAGCTTTGAATTTAAAGTTTTGGATTATCAGGTTCTTGAAATTCAGTTTTTTTTTTATATGCGAGTTTTTACTGTATGTCGCGTGCAATGTGGAATAAATTTAAGCATTTGTAATTTTTTTAAGACCAGAATTTTCACTCGCCCTACGGAATACATGCTTGTATATTCCAGGTTGCACTCGAAACGATGCGATTTCCCCCACGAAGCCGAAATAGGATGACGTTTGCCATTTCTCACATAATTTTAAACACGACCTGGCCTCTCCTGATAGAAATTTAGGTAGCGTGTTTTGTTGACTATTGGCGTTATTTTACTGAAGGTTGAGAAAGAAGTGGCGGAAGACGTTTTGAAACTTTTGAAGGTTACATCAGATTTTCTTCATCAGGGACAAGATATCCAGGTTAGATGTTGAAAAACTACATACTCTCCGAACCTTTCCAACCTTTTTTACCTCCACGAGGCCTACTCCGGGTCCTTAAATCGCCGCGATTAAGAGCGATTTATAGCGACTTAAGGCGACTTAAGGCGATTTAAGAAAATTTGGTCTTGAAAGTCGATGCGACTTAAAGCGATTTAAGGCGATTTATGGCGATTTAAGGCGATTTAAGGAAATTTTAGGTGACTTAAAAATCATCACTGTCATGAAACTGAGGATTACAATAGATCCCAATAAACACTTTGATAGAATGGGCCACTGTAATATTAAAAAAAATTAAGGGCTACTGTTTTTGCCATACAGCTTTCAAACCAGTTTTTCCGTTGATGGTTGCTGTGACCAGCCATAATCAGAAACCACCATCAATTAGGCATGATTGACTCTGTTTTGGCCATGGGGCATATAACAGATAGACAGGTACTAATTCTGCCCATCAATCATGTTTTCTGACTGGCTACAAACTAAACAGCAATTTTCTATACTTGGTATACATGGCACTTCAAGCTTCAAGATGCCTACCGAACCAGTGTAAAGCAGCCCTTTACTTTCTACTAAAATATGTGTATTATGAATAGCCTTATGTAGTCTTATTTGTTTTACAGATCTAGCAACACAAGTTTTGCTGAAATGAAATCTAAATAAAGAAAATGTGTTCATTGCTTTTTTATTTCTTTTAAATTCATCATTATTTACTAAAAAGTAAACATTGTTTTTGTTTTCAAAAAATGGAAATTTGCCAAGTCCAGCAAATAAAATTCTACAAATTCTTGTAAATTATGATACAATTCTTGAATGGAACATTATGGTCACTATGCTCAATGCCTTCAGTCTGTCAAGTGTTTATTTAAAATGCCTTTATGCCTCACTACACCTATTCCTATTTTGTAAACTATTATATGGTTCATTTTCAATGAAGCTCTATTGCTGGTCTGTTGTAGTTTAGAATACACACAACTCCATTTAGTGTTTTAAAGGCAACAATCTACAACCTCTTGCAAAAATAATATCTTATCCGATTATTTTGCTAGAGGCTATTGAACAGATTATAAACTTTAAATCTCTAACATGAATATACTCTCACTGTTTCACTAAAACTAAACTAAAGGGTCACATTGATAAATGTGCTTTTAAAGTTGAATAACTGGGAAAGGAAACTTAATTATACTTTAAGAAAAAAACTCCTTAAAAAAACTTTGCTGTTACCTTGAGGGAACTTGTGTCCAGCATCGCTGAATAAATCCCAAGTTTACTTATCTTATACTGTTGCAATTGGATCCTCAAAAACAAAACATACAAACTACTGACAGTACAGATCTAGTCAGCAAGTTTTCAGCAGTTTGACAGATAATCATAATTGTAATCTTGGTGAAATTGTCTGTGACAGTTTTTCTGGTTGCCTTGCCAATCCCTGCTTTAAAATGAAATGCTTTAAATAGTCCGCTTCAGGAACCCATCCAGTCCTGGCATCCAATTTGCTGCTCTCCCTTCTTTCTTCAGCAAAATGCCCCCATTCCATATTTGCTATGAGATGCATTTCGGACAAGCACTCAATAAACTGACAAAGTGGATTTTCCTCGCAGGGGAACACTCATTATTCAAGAAATACATACCCGAAAAACCTAAAAATAGGCTGTCATGAATCTCGAACAACAACAATCCGCCATTATTATTACCCAGCTTTCATAAAAAGTCCCAGGCCCACTGCATGTAGGTATACGAGCCAGCGATATTGTATTACAGTGTACGCGGTGTCGTACGCGGTTCTAGTGATGCAAATCAAAATGCTGAAATTCATGAAAATCAGAAACAGGAGAAGGGCTATTACAAACCCTGATGGACAGGTCATAATATCATACAGAGACCTGGCACGAGCTGGGCAGTGTAGACGGCGAGAGCAACAAGCTCCAAGGACTCAGCGCTTGTGTCAAGCTGACCAGTTAATTGAAACTGAAAGAAACTGTCCTGAGTTAAGTGAATGACCAGCTGCATAACGTATAGATTGGAAGTTTAGTTTGAAATAGGATGGTTTCAGTTTATGTTTTGGTATTTACATTAGTTTGAATTTACAAGATTGCAATATTACAGTTAGCACTTTTTACTTTTTCTTTTCTTGTATATAAATTAATTTTTCAAAAAACAAGTTTTAAATGGTATAGTGTGACCTTTTGGAACTGTTCAGTGATACTAATAGGGGGAGGAGGGGTGCTTTACATTCTTTGCAACATAAGGGAATACTGTTGAAGATATAATTCATTTTATGGGACCAGTTTTTATTTTATAAATACATAAGTTTTACTATAAATAAAACATATTCTCCATGCCTTTATAGTCTGTTAAAAACCTCGGAATAGTTTGTGAGAATTCTTGAGTTGGTAAAAACCTTTGACTGTGTCTTGGGTTTTCAATGATCTGCTCTCGAATTCTCCCAAACTTTTGCCTCATTTTTCACCAGGCTATGAAGGAAGGCAGGTAGAAAATGATTTATTTCTTAAACACACAAATGTATATTGTATATAGAATTTGAAACACCGACAACTTTTCATTTGTTGGTTATTTTAAAAGCAATACATGAATGTTATTATAAATATATTGTTACAATCATTGTTGCATTGATAGAAAATGAGAGCCAGAAAACAGCTTGGAGGGAAGGGTCTATTTGGGTAGGTGCTGGCGCCGATGCTGGTTCCGGGCTCTTGTTGCGTTCTTCATTGTGGTCAGTGATGTTGCTGATGGCGCTGGTGGTTGGTGATGATGACGGCTGCTGATGCTGCTGATGATGATGGCGATGATT
>JAOBAY020000003.1:22492-33095 GCA_025331085.2 Zoanthus sociatus | reverse complement strand
AAGTTCATTAGACGATATCTTTCAGAAAACTTGAAACTCTTCTCGGTGTGTACAAAGGTTTCGCTCGAAAACCTTGTTTTGTACGTAGGCTTAGTATCAAAGCTATACGCAGGGACTTCTGGGTAATTTCCAAAACGCGACGTGACAGATAGATAGATAGATATATAGATAGATAGATTGACGAAAAGGTAAACCTAAACTCGGTCTACCACAGGTAGCCCGAGTAATAACTTTTCGTTAAACACGTCAGGTATCTCAGTAATTGATTTGAGGCATTGTGAGGTCAGCAAATTTAGTTGGTACACTGAAACTTTAAGATAGGAGTAAGGGTAATTGCCAAGGATGCAGCTCAATAAGGTCGAACCGAAGGAGCTGTGCTGCCGTCTAGGCGCTCGGCCCCAGAACACAATCCATACATGACCTCAGAGCACAGCACCACAGCCAGATTTAATCAGCCACAAGTCAATTTTGGTGAGGGAGTTAAACCGCAGTACCTGAAAAAAACCCTTGGTGTCAGACTGAGATAGACAAATCTCTGCCCACGCAGGAGCCTTGGAGTCGATCCCGGGTCATAGAGGTGGGAGGGGTGAGTGATGACCGCAACGCCATCCTTACTCCCCTAATTTGAAGTGTCTTAATTCTAACAGAATTCACAATCAGGGTTCCTGAAGCTCAGGTGCCAAATAATGTAACACCTTTTTAACACTTATTTATGCCGAAAGTATATGACCAATTTTTTAATACAAAAAATCAGAAAAAGAAACCCTTAACAAGATAACAATGCTAATAAACACTTTCCATGGATTTTATCTAACAAATGAAGAAGCCTAAGCCATGTATTACAATGTGATAAAACATGGTGGGTATTTGAGAGCACGAGGGAAATGTGAGAAAACATGAGCTGCAGGCGAGTGTTTTCTACATTTCCCTCGTGTTCTCAAATGTCCGGAGTGTTTTATCACAGTGTAATACACGGCTTAGGCTCCTCCATTTGCTTTATGATATAGATTTTACATGCTGCGAGTAGAAACAACAAAGCAGACAGACTTTTCGACAGTTTTCACTTCTTCTTAAGTATTTGATAAATTACTCTCATCTACAAAACTTTCAGCTGCTTTGCAGAGAACTCTATCATAAGTGTCTTCAAATAATATGTTTTCCACCATGTCTAACAAAAATGTTGGGAAGATGAATGCCAGTAGCCAAAAAAAATAAAACAAGCTTTTTCTATGTTTTGTGCTCTGATAAAACATGGATTTTCGACCAATCAGTGTGCGTGCAGGGTCCTATCTATATTATAACCCGAATAACAACAAGGGCTCTGATCAACAACGGCAGTCAGTGCAATATATGTTGGTCAAGAACGTTAATGTCGTGAAAGTCCCGTTAAAATTACTGTCTCCCCAAGAGTTAACCCTTTTCACGTGTAAAAAAGATGTATCATAAACGGGTGATCCCCATGTAGGGTAATTCTGACAAGAGGGTTCTCTTTACCCAGATAGGCAGGCACTTACTTTGTCTTTCGTCATCCAGCCACACGTGGAAAGCTCATGCCATGGAATCCTAACGAGAAGTTCTTTGTCAATCAGTGTTAACTCTTGTGCGCATGCATTTGCATCAACATCGATCAACTGGAATGGAAGTTCGCTGAACATGCTGTCTGCAGTCTCTAAACTAGACCTGTCTTCACTCACTGGACTCACAGCACGGTCAAAGGTTTCATCATCAACTGAGGAGGATTTCAGGATAGGGGATAAAATCTTTTGTACCAGCTTCTTCTTCACACTCCCTGGAAAGCAAGTTAAGGTACATAATACCAAAGGTTCTTCCTACTATCATTTCTGGTTCCAGGAAAACCTACCAGGGACTAACAGGGATAGAGGATAAGGGCATTAAATCGTAGGCCCATTGTACCAAAGACCTGGAAAAACTAACGGGGATAAAGGATAAGGGCGTTAAATCGTAGGCCCATTATACCAAAGATCCCTCCTTCTATCATTTCTACTTCATAGCTTCAATTAGTTTGAGCACAATTTGTCAAGTATCGCGTATTCTACTTTAAAAATTTCATAAATTTTAGAGCTATGGAGTAACTTTTCTGGTCTATAATAGATTCTTCTAGAGACGTCTTTGAGAGAAATCTTTAATAAAATTATTTCTGAAGTTTTACCACTCCACTTTATAGCTTTAATTACATTGAGCAATATTTGTCATGCATCGCGTATTCTTATAAATTCGAGAGTTACGAAGTAACTTTTCTGGTCTATAAAAGATTCTTCTAGTGACAGTTTCGAAAGATATCTTTAAAAAATTTATCGTTCATAGTATGAACTTATACATTTAAACAAAAGTTTGTGATGTAAACAAACTGATTTTTGAATAACTTAATTGCACAAGATCTTTAAATTGCATTAAATCCGTATGCAGTCAAAAGTGACAATTTACTAATAAAAATGTAAATTCTACACCGTAAAAGAGAGAATACTTACTGACGTTTCGGACGTTAGTCCTTCGTCGGAGTAAAGGGGAAAAAGTGAGCCAACCATTAAAACATTTTTGGTTTTCAGTGCTAGAGCAAATACGCGAGCAAGAGCATTTCCGTTCAACTTTTGCTTTTAAATTCATGCAAGGTTAAAATGAAATTGACGAGAACAAGCTAAGTTTATCGATGCTCTTTTATCGAATGTTTACTCTGAAACATCAAGAGAAAGAAATTGATAGTAAATCAGAAGATCAGATATGAATCACCACTTGAAAATAAACTTTTAAAAAAATAAATGGCTATGAATTCTTGCGAACTAGTCAACCGACCGTGTAGTGTAACTGAATAACGCTACATTTTTCAAGTTCTTCGTAGGTTATCAATATTTATCTAATCAAAACGGCGGCAGGATTCGATGAAGCTTTTTTGCACACTTAATAAAATACTGCAATCTAAATGAATAATCAAAAAACGTCCAAGAACATATTGGGTTGAAGATGCCAAAACTGACGGCTAAAAAATAGTTTAGCTTTATGAGGTTAAATAAAATTTAAGCCATCATTGTAAAATACCAAAATAAAAGAAATTCGAACATCAAACGACTACAAACATGATTTGCTAGAGCCAACTATCAAACTGAAACAAAATGCACTGATTTTTCTATGACGGATTATGTTTAAGGGGTCAAAGATTTGTGAAAAAAAAATTGTGATTAGAATTTTTCTCGTTAACAGGCCCGAGGCTTTTAAAAGCTTTTACTGAAAATAATGCACTGTTTTCAACGCCTTTCATTAATGTTCGAATGACAAAAACCTCAACCAAAGATCTTTAAAAAACAAAGTGTAACATTTACACACAGCGCCAAAAAATATCCGACTTTGTGATTTTCAAAAGAAGATTTTCGATCAATATTGTAATTTGTATGCACATATAGATCGAGAACTCTCGGCCTCGATTTTACTATTTCAAAAACACATCAACTATTTGAAGTACACGACGAGGTTTCTAGTTTTTTTTTTGCTATAATCACAGTCAACGCCAGGCGAACATAACAACAGAGACTATGCGTGTAAATTCCTGATTAAAATCACCATACTGCAAAGTACAACATAAACAAGAACGGTCGGAACATTAATATATAGATAGAAGTTTTTTATTTAAATTTCCAGGTTTCTTCGTCGATTTCAAATTAAAGCAACGACAGGTATGCGATAGGTATCTCAATTCTGTAATTTGTTCAAATATATAAAAATAAATGCAATACCTGACAGAGCTGTACTCCCCATAAAAACTTGCCACAGATAAACTTCAGTGGAGCTGTCACGGAAAGACTGATTCAAGAGACCCATATTTTTTACTTTCTCTTGGCAATCGTAGCTTTTTCTAAACCTACTGGATAATCCGGGACAGCAACAAGCAAACAGAACACGAGGTCGTACCATCACCATCGAAAATTAATTTTGTTAGAAGCAAAAGGAAGAGTTTTCACATATACATTTTCAAGTTCCGTTCTTGTTCCTTCAACTACAGCGAAAGCTGCTTCAAAGCTTAATGGGCCGATATCATCTTCATTATGTTCCAATCAGACCGAGAGGTACCGGAACTTCCTGAGGGCCTTTGACTTTGCAAGCGAAAACACACAAATTGTTCCCATTAGCTTGTTTTGACGAGGATTTATGTAAAACGTTTGATTTGCTGATAGCACCAGTTAAAATCTTAACGCCGAAGCGAATTTCGTCAACAAAAAAGCTCATAACAATTATGGCTGAATTAGTTTCTAATGCAAGAAGTTTCTATATCAACACCTCGCGATATGAAGTCATATCCTGGGCTTTAAATTATATTTGATGGCGTCAACATTAAAATTATAACATATCACACCAGTTTAGCGTGTTTATGTTGTAACTGCAAATTAATTATAAGTTAATTATAAACATGAGCTATACATCGCATTTTGCGTGACTGTAACTTAAGAGCCAACATCTATACATCTTCCGAAGCAGACTGGAACAATTTTCTTTAAAACCTCAAAACGAACTGCTGTTACCGGCTATGCGTAGATGACACAAACATTTCAGGGTTCAGTGTGATTGGTTGAAGACACAAATATTTCAAGGCTTGTGATTCGTTGAAGCAGTGTTGGAAAAACTTTATCTTTCATTCAGCTGTGACAACGTACGAAATACATGAATATCTTGAGAAAAATAGCATAATGACAGATAGGAAGATACAAACAGACAGGCAGACAGACCGATAGAAAGATACAGACAGACAGACAGACAGACAGACAGACAGACCGATAGAAAGATACAGACAGCCAGACAGACAGACAGACAGACAGATAGATACAGACAGACAGACAGACACACAGACACACAGACCGATAGAAAGATATAGACAGATAGACAATACAGATAGATACAGACAGACTGACATACAGATAGAAAGATACAGACTGACATACAGATAGAAAGATATACAGACAGACAGACAGATAGAAAGATACAGCCACACAAACAGACAGATAGATAGAAAGATAGACAGACAGACAGACAGACTGACAGACAGATAAGATCAAAAAACAGACTGACACAAAAGTAATCAAAAGATTGCAGAAGTAATCAAAGATTAGGTAACGCGTTCGATTGTCAAGTTTGGATAGTGAGCTTGTTTCTTAAAATAAATGCAACATACAAATATTTCTGATGAGGAAATTGTGTTACAGTTCTGCTTAATTTGGGTGGCAGATTTGCAATAGCGAGGCATACATTTGTTAACTGTCTTATGTTCCCCGTTTGGTGGAAACACGCGACTTTACTATAACAGATTTCCGAGTTTCATAACTCGGGTTTTTCATTATTTGACTACAAATCATGGTCGTCTGCCATCGACGAGCTAAGTAACTCTTTAAGTTGTTAAAATGGCAATAAAAAAGCATAAAAATGTATTGTTTTACATCAATAATTATTCCAATTCGGGTTCCTTTGCTGACACAGCTGGGAGACGAAATCACGGCTGAAGCAACCAGATCTAAATAGCTTCGAAAAATATGAACACACTGAGCTCAAACTTAGATTAATGCCAGTAATTTGCATTCCAAATATCATCACACTATGTAAATCACAAATAACTTGAAATAAACACAAAGCACAATAACTTTCCCACTACGTAGCATGTAACTTTGCACGCGTATTGAGTTGCTTCCGCAAAAGTTTGCTGCAAAGGGGGCATTTGGAAGAACAAAAATTCTCGATTTCGGTCGCCCTGCACAAGATTAGGTTGCATTCTCCTTCGTCGAACGCGGTAAATAGATCTGTAGACAGATAGACACACATGCACACACACAGACAGTTGGGTGGATGGACGGATAAATGGATGGATGGTTGGATAGGTAGATAGATAAATAAATGAATAGATGTTGGTAGGTACGCAGAAGCCCATTTGTGCACGTATTTTGAAATTTAAAATCTTCCCAGACTTCCGGTTCCTTGGATCGGTTTTACGTCTTTACGAGGAAGTTCGATGAAGAATGAAAAGCATTTCGGAAATATAAACCTCGTAAAAGATACATTATTTCAAATTGTTTTTCCATTAATAGTTGCTTTTTTCTGCTTTTTGGGCAAACAAATTTATGTAAAAAACAATTTAAAACTCAGGAAGAGAGTCCTTGGGAATGCCTCCACAAACTTTTCCTATGAACCGCTATCAACATTGCTTTAATTTCGAGTTCTCAAACGACTTCGCGAGCAGCTAAAAATCGCTACCGCAAGGCGGAAACTGAGCTACGTATTTATGATCGTAAGTAATGATAAGAGCTCACGTTTTAACAGGGGCGTAGCCAGGGAAGGGGGGAATTCCAGAGATACCGGAACCCTCCCCCTCCCCCTCTGTCCTAAATTTTTCAGCGTCAATTTTTAGAGCGATCGCGACCTCACTGCGATACTTATCACTGAGCAAGCAGATTTTGGTGATTTGGAAACCCCCACCCCTCCCCCCTCTTAAAAATGCTGGCTACGCCCCTGTTGAAATGAAATTAATCTACGTTTCCAGCGTTGACTATTCGTTAGATCACCAGTATTTAACTAAGTTTTAAACCTGAGTTGTCTTTGTTACCCATTAATTTATCAACTTAATAATACATCATAGTACATGCTTTTAGTCAGAGATACTGATAAAGCCATTTCCAGTCTTAACTGTTGTCGACGATGAAGTCTTCAATGCAGCTAGAGAATTTCAATACGGACAACTTATTCTTGTATACGCTTTTTGTCTCATAACTACAAATTATACGTATATAGAAAACTGTCCTAAGAAAATACGCGCGCTGATTGGCTAAAAATCGTGTTTCTATGACTCGATGGAAACACAGAACTAGCACGAGCTGTTAACGTAATGATGGCGCTAGCAAAGGGAATTTACATTTTGTTAATAAAAATTAACAAGTTGTTTTCCTCTTCCTCATCGCGGTGTTTTCTAAAAGAAATGGAAAACATGTTTCCGTGTTTCTGTTGAGTTACAGAAATTCACTCCGACGAGGGACTACAGTCCGCCGGAACTGACCGACAGTTCCAAGCTAGATTGTAAAACAATTACGTTAGCAGACTCTCTTCTACAATGATTGCATCCTGACAAAAGCACAATATGCTTTTAATCAACTCCTCTCACGATAACCCAATTCTCCTCCCCGAGCTGTCTTAAAACCAATTACCACAAATTGTTTGAGCAATGAGCTGTGTTCTATGACGTTTTGCTATTACGTAATGGCAGTTTTTAATCTTTATAAATTATTTTTACATTTCAATTATAAATTGCTGCTCGCTCGCTTCGGTAACTCTGCAGCAAATATAAGAAAAACAAATTCGGATCTTTATATAACAAACTTAAAATTTCAGTGAAAATGCTTCATTTTTAGTAATAAAGTTTTTGGAAATGATATTCATATGAAACCTGTAGCTAAAATTTTACATTTCGATAAAATAAAGTTGTCAGTATCCCATTCTTGTTAATTTCAGTTAAATTGCGTTATGGAAAATAGACGACTACTACATAATTTATGCAAATAATCATTAATAAAGATAGGAAAAACAAACAAAAGAAAACAGTAAATATTATGAGTCAAACGAATTAAGGCAAGATAAACAGTTTCGTTTTGATGGAGTCTGTTTGGACATTAAGGTAGGTTTTGAATTCTTGATAAAAAGCATCTTGTACAATAAATAGCTGATTCCATATTCCAGTTTACCTGAAACAAGTTTGTGATAATGACAACTTGATCAGAATTTAGCGACAGTTTTGTTTTTGAAACAAATACCTAATAAAATGAGCGAGTTCCGCATAAGCAAAGATAAAACCGAGAATTTTCTAATATTGATGTTAGAATGAAATATTTTGATAAGCTTCCAAAATGAGCATGATATCGAGCAAATAAACCAAGCTATACTACTATAACATAAGGAAAAATAATTGGGATCATTTTACATCAACCTTAAAATTTGAAAATGCTTGACTTTTTAGATTTAAAAACATTTGTCTTACAAAATGAGCGAGTTTCGCGTGGGCCGAATCCTTTTAGTTTCCTGGATATTGATGTGACAAAGTACCTGGAGTTCACTTCATTTGTAGCGATAGTGCCAAAATGTGGGCGGCTAGGGTTTTTACGAGGATCTGGAAACTTTCTAAAACCAATAAATTGAAGATTCCGAACAAAAAGATTCAACCAACTCACAACAATTTGGAATGATTTTAAAGCAAACAGTTCCGTTTTGTACTATAATCAAACATTTAATTATAGTTACCTAACTGGTCTGCTTTATATAAGTAGAAAGTTCTCAAACTATAAAAACTAATGTGGTTTAGAGTGTTCCAAGTATCAGCCCACTAACACTTGACACTCGAGAAGGCATTTCCATCGCGCACTGTTATATAATTCAAATATGATTTGAAAATTTTATGAGCTAATTTTACAACTTTGTAATTAAATGCTTGCAAACTCTAGAAAAGATTAACTAGGCAATGAAATGTTTCATGAAAGCGTCTTGTACGTTAAATACGTAGAATTCTTGAACGTGTTCATGAGTTATCAAAACAATTTAGAACTGCGAGCAGTCGTTTAGAACTTAAACACAATTGTGCGTGTCATAAACGGATGTAACCCATTCATGGTAGGTTGTTTCCATACAATTACAAAGGCATTAAAAGTGCAATATTTAACAATTAAACTGAACAACAAAATGAAGGAAGTCTCGTCTGCTTTAATTTAACATACTATTAAGCGTTTATAGCTCCGCACTAAGTGTTCAAGAAATGACCAATTTTCAAAATCGACGCAGCGGTCTGAACGCGTGTTAAAGCCTATCTAATTCAGTCAGATACAAAATGAAAAAACTCATATACAAGGAAGCTATTCCGTGAAATGTTTATTCTAGTAGCAAACCATTACTGCATCAAGATATGTACAAATACTTTGAATAAACATTATTATCTAAGAATACAATCTGTGGCTCTTAATTGATATTTCAGTAAACATAATCAAGAAACCCGAGAAAGCTTTTCTGTAAAATGTTTATCCTACAAGAAAACCATTATTGCACGAAGATATAAACAAAGTCGTAAACTTTGAAGAAGCATATCACTTAAAGACTACAGTCTGTAGCATTAAATTGCTATTTTGGTAAACATAATTAGGAAATTCGAGAAAGCTTTTCAGTGAAATGTTTTTCCTGCAAGCAAACCATAATTGAATAAAGATATAAACAAATAAATAATCTTTGAATAAGCATGTCATTAACAACACAGTTTGTGGCCGTTAAATCGATATTTCAGTCGATATTTCAGTAACTCGAGAAATCTTTTTTGTAAAATGTTTATCCTACAAAGCAAACCACAACAGAATCAAGATAGCTACTTAATAAGCAATAAAACATACTTTTCTATCGGTTGACCGGCATAATAAACCACGCGGGGTGATAGAAGAACACGCGGAAAAAAACTGTTCTCCCATCAACCGCGTGGTTTATAATATTATGCCGGTCAACTAAACGCCAAAAACAGTATGCTTTCATGAAATAACTCCAAAATAAACACTGAAACAATGTTTCGTTTTGCTTTCTAGTTGTAGTTTATCGGCACGAAGAACTAGTTATTTTCAGACCAATTAGTCGCAGCGCGAGTACCATTTAGCTGCTTTATATAAGTAAATATAAATTTCGAATAAGCATATCATTAGTAAACTGATAAAAGTTACTTAACACTCACGTTCTACAGAGACATCTCCGAATATCAAGAACGCGTTATCTGAATAGGGTAGCATCAGGACAGGAGAGCTAGGTGTTCGCCAAAACGGCCTAAGAGTTTTTGCTTTTGTGAACTTTCGTGAATTCCGCCAGAAACTAAATAAGGAAGCTGCACACACTTCAAGACTGTTAACCTACGTAGGTAGAAATATGCGAACAATATCTATGTCACGAAAACGTGCACGATTATAAGAGACCTGGTACAGTACAATATATCACGGGAATCTATTAAACAGCGATAAGTGAGACTTTTAAGTTCAGCCCACGCGGGTTTAATAAATCTAAGTACACAATGAGATACACGCAGGATAGTTTTTGTCAAACAGGGCACGTTTTGAAGGTTCCAACAGATTATAGTTTGAGCTGTAAAACAAGACTCATGGGGAGGTTGTCAGCTAGGCCTTTTCTCTGATAGGATCTGGGTTTAAATGCAAACTAAACCATCCCAAACACATTCTGAAACCACGCTTATATAAGTAATGAGATTATCTTGCTCCTATCACAGTTTACTGTTAAAATTAACAGTCACTGAATTTCCTAGAATTGAATATTTATTGATTCTATGAACAGAAAAAAATTAACAGTGAGGGGAATCTTAGACCAGAAAAACCGTTTCCGATTTGTCAAGATAAGTATAAATGCCCCATGTAGGGTTTCCTCAATTGCTTCAAAGGTTATAATGATTAACGCCAATCATTCCTACCTTCAAAACAAACAAAATGAATGGTCACTTTACAGGGTTTCATCAACTGGTCAAAAGTTAGAATGAATAACACCAATCATTTCTACTCTTCAAGACAAACAAAATGAATGGTCACTTTATAGGGTT
>JAOBAY020000003.1:958-15410 GCA_025331085.2 Zoanthus sociatus | reverse complement strand
CTTGAATTTTTTTATTATATTTTTCACTTTTAGATCTATTTCTAAGGAATATATTTAGAGTCTGCTACTCACAACTTTTTTAAGTGTAAGGACACAATCATTTTATGTTTGTGTTGAAGATAGTTTTCATCCGAATCAGCGCACTGCTTTTAATTTAAGAAATCTCAGACAACAATGCTTTAAAAGTTAGTTTGTGTTTGGACTACACAAGCCCAGTGCAGGTTGAACAGTTGAACATTAACTCAATAATTAATACTGTATTTGATTGAAGCCGCGGTGTATGCGCGTGATTGACTTAGAAGCATCGTAAGTAGTGTGTATAAGAAGCAGACTTACCTTAATAGAGCGCTAGCCCTTCGTTAGAGAACATGTACAGCTGCATATTCAACTTGTAACTGAAAGAAAGAACAAACGTTTCAACGAATAAACCAAGCGTTTTAAATGTGCGCCAACGCGTTTCAATAGTCTGTTTGTTTAAAGACCTCTTAACGAATATTCCACGTAGTATCTTTGATGTGAAGCACTGATAGTAAATATATTTGGAAGTGTCAAAATGTTTTGCCTTTTATCATTATATTGACCATTCCATGGCAGATTGTAATAATTTATTTATAGCTTTTTTGTCAAACTGATGCAAGAAAGAAAACAATCACTGATGACCTTCCAAGAATATTGTTGCCAAATCGAAACCATTTCGTGAGAGCGTGGACAATTTTTTTATTTCTGAGTAATGAACAATGCGTAGCCATCGTTTTTTAACCTTATGATAGCCATTAAATGGAATTAATTCATTCCTTTTTTATATTGCTCATTCTTAGAAATATTTTCGGGCCAACTTCCGGTAACTTCGAGTAAACATTTTACAACCATAAAATTATGCTCTTATAAAGCTATTTCATAACAAAAATTCTACTCTGCAATTAAAAGTAAGGCCATCCATTTATGTGTTTCCTTCCTTATTAAACTGAAACAACTGAAATATTTTTTATACGGGGGCAGACTGCCAGACCTCCTTTGTCAGTGTCAAGCTACTGCATTTCTAGGCGCGTATATTTTACTTCCGGTCTATTGCCAATGTAGTTTTCGACGCATGCGCAATGAGGCTGTATCAGTGCAAATTAGCAATGATTGCTCAGGCTTCTCATAACGAAAGAAGTACATTCCAAGAGGTTTATGAAATATTTTGAGTTACTTAGTTTAATATCGTAGTAGTGTTGATCGCATTGCAAGTTTTAACTTCTTCAAAATGAAAAAGCTCAGGCGCAGTTTAAGTTTACGCAGCTCGCAACGGCGTATTCCCGAAAGTTGTCGTCCTCAAGTTTGGGAGAACGACAGTTACAAAGTTAGGAATGGAGGCGTAAATTTTCCAGTAAAGGTAAGTTCTATTGCTCAAAAGACGTACCTTTCTGTTGTAGATTTTTTGATGTATTGTAACTGAAGCGAAAATTGTTTATCAGATTACTTTGTTTAGAATAGAATTATACTCTCATAAGTAAAGGATTTAGATTGAAGACGTTTTCTTTTGAATCATAATTATAGTATGTTGGTTGTATAGAAGTTACCGAGTCCCGCGGTACTCAAGTTTGTTCCGAAGCCTTCCGGCGATTAAAAGAGGTAAAGTACACGACTGACTATTTTTGTTATTTTATTCTTTATGCGTAAAAGTCAGTTCAAAGTCGTGGCGTCTTGATAAGTTTATTCAGCCACGCAACTAAATGCTCCGTCGTTTTTAGCGTTGTCATGAACTCGGTGCCAGAAGGACTTTCAAAAATTGCAGTGTAAAAAGCGGTTTGCTTTTATTTTCAGACTTCTACCGCAAAGAAAAAGCGAATGACACTTCTTGTAACAGCAGATTGCATTCGACTAGTTGACGACGAAACAAAAGTAAGTAAATAGTTGCTGGGATTTATCGCCATGTACATATGATGAGTTCAAAATCAATACCATTTTGAAATCGCTCTTTTCTCATCACAATTGAAATATATAGGATATATCTGTTACTGCGTACATCACAAAGGTATCGATTAAGTTCGGTTTAACTGCTTTTGGTCAGATTTCATTTAAATTCGTTAAAAGTCAACACAACTTGGTTGTTTTTTTCAAAAACTGCTTGTTTAGGCAAGACACTTCCACGTATAATATATATGATTGCTGATCGCAACGCAATTCAGTGTACGCCGCTTTTCCGAACAATTTCCCAAGTTTGAGCACTGCACGAGACGGTGTATATTATTTTCATTGCTTATAAAGCCAAAACAAACACAAAAATTTGTAACAGCGTGTTTTATCAATTCTTTATTCGTTTTTGGTTGCTAATCAATGTTCTCTCAGTCTCACAGTTTGATTGCTCAATAATTTTTATTCATCCCCTAAAAATTCCTTTTCAAGGATTTATCTAGATGTCAGTAGGTGTTTGTCTTGCATTGATAAATCATTACATAAATTATTTCTTATGGAAGCCAGTCTGACAAAAAAGCTTTTTAATAATTACACTACAAAATTTGGAATATACTTACTAGAAAGCTTGCTAAGAAAAAATATTTTTAATAATTTTATTGAGTTAATTTCCTTCCTGTTCCAAATTCACATTTTAGTGCTAGAATATATCCAGGGAGAAATAAACAAGAGTTTTGATTTTCTTGATGTAAATAGTGATTTGAAATAATAGGGAAATTATTAATTAGGATGAGAAGTGGTCAGGTAAATGTTTGAATTGCTCTGAATTCAAAAAAGTGACTAGATACCATAAACACTTGAAAGCTTTTTCGACATTTAATGGTCATCTAGATATCTGTTTGCAGTAAGTGCAATTCAAACTTGTATTGTGGTATGGAAGCCTTTTCCATATTTAAACAATAGTGAGATATCCAAGATATCGTCATATTGGTAAGGGATTTTTGAATAAGAAGCTCAGGGGCTGAAAAATTAGAAAAAAAATATGCTTTTCCTGCATCAAATCATATTTTTAGAATGGGATTTGTTTTCATTAGGACCATTAGCTTATATTCTTGTATTTTTGTTGGCAGTTAAATGGGTGTTTTGCAAATCTTTCAGTGTATTGCTGTCACGACTTATTTACAATAAAAAGGTCATTCTAACTGAAATCGAGAAACTCATAAATAATGTTGTATTATGTCAGCTCTTATTTTAAACATAATGTCATTGTTAATGTGACAGTGTGGAGGTGTGTAGTCATTTACGAAGATAGTGTTGTCAATAAGATTCGAAGTTGGTGGAGATACCTGAAAGAAGATGACATGTTTTATTTTATGTTTTTTTTTCTTAAAGCATTTTTGTAATAACTAGTGTTTTTCAGCATATCTCTGCCAATTTCCATTTGGTGAAAATGTTCAAATAGCCTGTGATGTTTCCTGCACATATTAACCCTTTACATGCTAGATTTTTTAAAGTCAAAAATTTTGATTTTCTTAAAAAATAAAAACTTCAGAACTAATCAAAACCATAGACATTTCTAGCTTGTACTTACAAAAACAAAAAAAATGAATGGTCATTTAATAAGGTTTCATCAACAGGTTCAAAAGTTAAGACAATTTTACTTTATATGAAATCGTTTTTAGCAGGACAAGGGTTTTAATATGCAAAACAAAATGTTACAAGAAAATCCTTTATATTTATCCATAAAGTATGCACTGAGATATTTTAGTTTATATTTGCTTCCAAATAGTAAAATGAGAGCACCAGTTCTCAGTACTTGCACAGCTCAGTTCTGTCATCCTCATGGTTTTGTCTTGCTTGTTGGCACTTAGCAATAGCTATTACAAGTTGATTTAAGGTAGCTATGGCCACGTACGTGACAGCTAACTGTGCTAAGAGCCTATTAAGGCAACGATAATCTGACCCTACCTAGATTTGACATCACAGGCTAGTTAGCACTCCTAGCAGGCACTGGTATTTTATTTATCAACTTCTGAAGCAGAGCTTGACGCTAACTTTTCAATTTACCTGTCTAGTGGCTAGTGATAGCTTAGATTAGATTAGTTTCTTTAGTTCCCAGTTCCTTTATAAGTTTGTTTATGCCAGCTGTAACGCCTGGCACACAGGTCAAATTTTTTGTCACTTTTCAACATGGGCTTATGAACATCTTTGTTCAGATAAAAGTTCTAATATTTTTAAACACCTGGTTGAGTCAAGGGCATGCAGTGATGAATGCTCTAATGACTGTGCTAAACACTAAATTTAGCCTTTATGTTAAAGGAGGCACTACATATTAATGGTTTAATTTAAGCCTTCCTTGAATCAGCAGGTCAAACGTACCAACCTGAAGCTTTGTCCTAATCTTTGTATTGATGCAAATTACTCTTACTATATATATATATATATAAAATTATATATATACTTGTCTCCACTTAGTCCTGTACTACTCTTATGATGGCAGTTGTAACTGCTGAAACATGTCAGTTTTCAAACTTCAAAATCCTTTATGAATCTAGTGGCCCATGGAGGTGATGCTTATCTCCGGTTTCTGTAGTGTTAAGCAGTTGAGAGTCTTTGACTCCCCCTGCATGGGACACTAATCCACCGCTGGTACTCATTTACCTACCATGAAAGAAAGGATGGAAAGCTGAGTTGGCTTAGGTGCAAGAGAAGGTTACACAAGTATTTGAATCTCGGCAAACTGTCAGGATTGAACTGGGGACCTTGTGTTTGGAAAGCAGAGATCTTATCAACTGCGCCAACCACGTCCGCCCTTTTCAAACTTAAAAGTGTGGCTATTTTTGTCAAGTCAAGCAATAAAATTCTGAGATGTTTAACTTGAGAAAAAGAGAAATTAGTCAATTTTATTTTGTTTACTAGTGCTAAAGAGGCTTTTGGCAATTGAAAATCAATTAGCTAGCCAAAACGGAATTCCTGCTAAGCTGTGGCTACGTAGCCTTAGTGTTGAGCCCTGTCTGAAAGGTGGCATGAAGAATAGTTCACAAATGTCCAAATTTCATTTAAGCTGGGAATCTTAGTTAGAGATCTAAATGATACCAAACATTTTTAAGAATTTTTTCAAAAAAAATGCGGAGACACAGTTTTGAATGATGACTTTGATGGAACACTTACAATGATCACCAGGATAATAATGATGGCAATCAAGATAGCTGTTGCAATGGCAATGGCAATCCAGATGTGGGCATACTCAGACACTTTGTCAGGAAGAGGAGTAAGGTCCTTACCATCAGCACCAACGTTTTTAACCTGAAAAACAGAAATCATTTTTTTAACAGTTTCTGTAGTTCCCCATTATTTTATTTTCCTGTTTCCCTATTTTCCAATTTCTTTATTAGTTTCCTATTTTTTTATTAGTATCTTTTTTCTTTAATTTCCTGTTCCTTTTGATTTCCTGTTTCTTGATTAGTAACCTGTTTCTTTAGTATCCTGTTTCTTTAGTATCCTGTTTCTTCAGTTTCCCGTTTAATTACTGGTGTCTTGTTTCTTTAGTTTTCTGTTTCTTTTGTTTCCTGTTTCTTTAGTTCTCTGTTTTTTTAGTTTCCTGTCTCTTTAGTTTCCTTTTTTTTAGTTTCTTGTTTCTTTAGTTTCCTGTTTCTTTAGTTTCCTGTTTCTTTAGTTTTCTGTTTCTTTAGTTTCCTGTTTCTTTAGTTTCCTGTTTCTTTAGTTTCCTGTTTCTTTAGTTTCCTGTTTTTTAGTTTCCTGTTTTTTAGTTTCCTGTTTTTTAGTTTCCTGTTTCTTTAGTTTCATGTTTTTTAGTTTTCTGTTTTTTAGTTTCCTGTTTCTTTAGTTTCCTGTTTCTTTAGTTTTCTGTTTTTTAGTTTCCTGTTTCTTTAGTTTTCTGTTTTTTAGTTTCCTGTTTCTTTAGTTTCCTGTTTCTTTAGTTCCTGTTTCTTTAGTTTCCTGTTTCTTTAGTTTCCTGTCTCTTTAGTGTCCCGATTTTTTACTTTTCTCGTTTTTTTTTTATAATTTTGTTAATGTCAAATAGCTACATATAAGGTCATTTGGACATTTTAATGATAAGTTCCATTAAATTACCTTCCCGCTAAACACGCTCCCTAACTCCCATTGGTTGTTGCTCTTCGTAATATAATCAAGTTTTTTATACATTTGCTGTGTGAGCTCCTTGTGTACATCCTCTTGTTTACCGTTATCTTGTTTTGTGATATACAGTATCAAGTTTGCACTTTTGTACTTGTTTTTTGCAGATTTGGAACAGTGGTCTGGATAATTGTGGATAATAACTCTTTTAGGGCTTATAACCAGAAATTTGTCAAAGATCAGTGATGCAATTTGGTGCTTGAACACATCGTGAAGCATGCAGAAGTCAGTCCAGGTCATGTCAAGGTCAACTGTAACATAGATGGTTGGTAGAATAGTCGTGTTGTATGGCTTATCCATTGGTGGGGCATCTGTTGCATTTGTGTTGGTGGTGTTGTTGCCTGCAAGAAAATATGACAGGGTAAGCTATTTTGTCTTTTAAATGTAATATCAAATATAATATCTCGAATCTCTTTAATATAAACTCGGAGAAGCTCAGGAACATATTTTTCCATATTGCATTTATCTATAAGTATTATAGTACGTTTCATTTCTTGGATTTCATGACTTGACCAGAATATGAGTTAACCTGAGTAAATTCTGGAATTATTACTTAATGTTTCTTTGATTGAATTCAGAATTTTGTTGGTTTGGTTCTATTAAAACAATTTTTTTTTATGCTGGGGGCTATAGACTCCACCTATGAAAAGTCGGGGGTGCTCTTCTTATCATTCTTAATTGTTGGGGCCATACCTATTAGTTTTTGTTTGAGGGGGAAAACTTCACACACCTTTTACCGGGTACTCCTGTGCAGGGTGCAGGGGTTTCCTGTACAGGGTACAGGGGTTTCCTGTACAGGGTACAGGGGTCTCCTGTACAGGATACAGGGGTTTCCTGTACAGGGTACAGGGGTCTCCTGTACAGGGTACAGGGGTTTCTAGTCGGACGTTTTATTTTCACCGCTACATAATTAGTTGCTTCTAAGATCTTTAAGGAAACAAACCACGCTGATACTTTTTGTTTTAAATTACTGTACATCATGATTTATTTAACAAATAAAGAAGCTTAAGCTGTGTATAACATTGTGATAAAACATGACGGGCATTTGAGAACACGAGGGAAATGTAGAAAACACGAGGCGCAGGCAAGTGTTTTCTACATTTCTTGAGTGTTCTCAAAATTAATGTCTGGAGTGTTTTAACACAGTGTAATACACGGCTTACTAGGCTTTCTGTTTGCGCTATGATATAGATTATACGCGCTGCAAGTAAAAACAACAAAGCACACAGACTTCTCGACAGTTTTCACTTCTTCTTCTATGTGACAGATTACTCTCGTCTTCAAAACTTTCTGCTGCTTTGCTGAGAGAACTCCATCATAAACTTGTGTCTTCAAATAAAATCTTTTCCGCCCGATCTCTAACAAAAATATTGGCAAGAGGAATGCTGGTGGCGAAAAACAATAAAACACACTTTTTCTCTATGTGAAACAACACTTTCAGTCATTGATTTAAATCTTGTGCTTGCCGTTTGAAAATCCTTGGTGAGTGAAAAAAAGTTCACCTAAGATAACTGATGTGAGCGATTTTTGCCTTAGTATTAGTGTCCATAAACAATGTTGTTCTCACACCATCTAAACTGAACAATTTTCTTTTAAAACCCGACAAAAAAAGCTAAACGTTAACAATGACCAATAACGCGAGCAGTCAATAACAAAGGCCGTATGATATCTCAAACAGATATGACAAACACGATCATGCTTGTCCTTGACGTTGTTGACCGGAAGCTACTCTGAAATGATGAATCGCAAATGGAACATGTGCTTTTTATTCTTTGATGAGGCGAGCGATTTTTCGTGAGCAGGTGATCCGTTTGTCGCTCTTCTCAAATTAATTTCGCGCGAGCGATGGCGAGCAAGAGCGATTACTTGCCTTAAACAACAAGCACTGCTACTTGTGCGCAGTATCCATGAGTCGAGTCATCTCATTGAGACTTTGATTTAGTTTTCAGGACTGGCTTCCACTGTTCCCTGTATTACGTTTTTAGGGTGCAGTTTTAAAAGACCACAACCAGTTTGCTATCTTTTATGGTCCAAATTTATTTCCTTCAATGTACATGTCCGACTATTTTTAGGGGGAGTCCCCATAGGCTTTCCCTTTTTAAGGTTTTGTTCGCTTACCTGAAGCAAAGGAACATCGAGAAATTGCACATAGCAGGAATAAAACGCCTAAAACATTGACTGTGGAGAGGGCCATTGGTGTTTGCTATGGTTCAACTAAAAAAAAACAGCCTGAAAAAGAAATACATCAATATTACAACAAACATATTAATTTATTGGCTCTTTGAAAATATTTTGTTTACACCAGTAAATATCCAGTAAAGTACCTGTGTATGAAAGGATATTCCTTATACATATATTTTAAGGTATATAAAAATATATAACAACATATATATAGAATCAACAGAGAGAAAAACATGTTGCCACAGATGGGATTCGAACCCACGTCCCCCGGATTACTAGTCGGAGGTGATGACCACTACACTACCTCGACAACCATGCTGGCAACATAGCTATCTTGCGGTGCGGTGATCTCAACATGGGTTTTCCCGGGCAGTTTTTCTTTCAAGGGTCGGATGGGAAAGCCTATAACTCCATATTCATGCCTTTCCACCTTACGATCAAGTAAATGATTCAACAGATATATAATATCAACTTAGGAATCGGCTATGCTGGAGAATCCGGAAGGATACAGGCTTATTGAAATTAATACTTACTTGAATATATGGGAAACTACATATATACCTATATTTCTTTCAAATTTTAGATGAAAAGTGTTAAAAGCAAGCTGGCTCACTAGTCATGCGCTTATTAGACAAACAGCAGGCAGATAGACGACAGACAGACACAAACAGACAGACGTAACTAGCCTGCGTAGCTGGCGGTCTTGTGAAAGAGACAAGACTGGGGTGAGAGGTATTTTTCCCTCTCCCAATTTTTCATTCTAACAACAAGACCACCAGCTACGCAGGCTAGACTTAGACGAACATACATGGATGGACAGTCAGGCAAACAGACAGACACAAACAGACTTAAGCAGACCGACAGAGAAACAGACGACAGACAGACACAAGCAAATTTCTTTACAAATGATAAAATTTAAGATTACAAAATTTATAAAAAGTTTAAAATTAGTTTGAATTAATCTAAATATGTCAATAGTTTTTTTGCCTGTATCATATCATGTACACTTTTAATAAATAAAAATTATAGTATTAGATTGGAATGCCTTAGTGTTTCTTGACAGAGAGTTTTACAACATTCCTCCTCTATAGAAAAAGCTCCTTTACTATAATCAGTTTTAGGAGCAGACAGACAGACAGGCAGAGTTAAACAGACAGATAGACAGACAACCTTAGCCAGGACAGACAGACAGACAGACAGACAGACAACCTTAGCCAGGACAGACAGACCAACAGACAGACAACCTTAGCAAAGGGCAGACAAACAGACAAACTTAGCCAGGACAGACAGACAACCTTAGCAAAGGACAGACAGACAGACAACCTTAGCACAAGACAGACAGACAGACAGACAGACAGACAAACTTAGCAAAGGACAGACAGACAAACAGACAAACTTAGCCAGGACAGACAGACAACCTTAGCAAAGGACAGACAGACAGACAGACAAACTTAGCCAGGACAGACAGACAGACAGATAGACAACCTTAGCCAGGACAGACAGACAGACAACCTTAGCAAAGGACAGACAGGCAGACAGACAGACAGACAAACTTAGCCAGGACAGACAGACAGACAGACAGACAACCTTAGCCAGGACAGAAAGACAGACGGACACACAGGTGGGTTGATAGTTGAGTGAGTAGTCGGGTGGATTGGCTGGTGGATAAGGTGATGGGTAGACGGGTACATATATGTCTACAGGTAGATAAATATCTTAGCGTTACAAAAAGATTCTACCATATTTGCAGCTAATTGTCATTGTCAGAGACTTTTCGATTTTTTAAAATCATCTTAATGAATATGAAGGTGGCTGGACTCAAGGGTTTGTCTGTTTCTGTTGTTTCAAACTGATTTAGAGAAAAATGATTACCCTAAAACTTGGATTGCACAAATTTTATTTTTATTTATAAAGTATTTCGGAATTTTACGGTTTTCAGTTTGACTTTAGATAAAAATTGTTGGAATCACAGTTTATAATTTATGTGGAGCTGTGAGGAAGGGTTAGCGTTCTCTAGAAACGGCTGCTATATTCATACCGCGATGATCAAAACATTTCAACCCGGCTTTTTCAGGAAGGACTAGTGCTTGAAACATCGGCTCCTTAAACTACTTACGGTGATGATCATAAATTTCACCGTGAGTGTCTTAATTACAGAACTTTGCTATAACGAAGGACCAACACTATAAACTTCAGCTTCTTACACTACTTACAGCGATGAACCTTGAGTTGTGCGGTACTTTACAGTTCTTACGAAGGACTAACACTCGAAACGTCAGCTTCTTACTACTGCACACACAGCGATGCTACTTTCCCTACATACAGCGACAATCAAAACATTTCAGTCTTGGGCTGTCTAAATTACAGTTGCTATGACGAAACAGTAACGCTCGTAACGTCAGCTCCTTACACTCCTTACAGCGATAAACAAAACAAAGTCATTTCAATCTTGAGTTGTTTAAATTACAGTTACTCTGAGAATATTGTCAGCTCCTTACGCTACATACAACGATAATTAAATTATTTCAATCTTGGAATGTTAGTCTGACGAAG
Organism: Zoanthus sociatus; assembly: GCA_025331085.2. Lineage (NCBI taxonomy): Eukaryota > Metazoa > Cnidaria > Anthozoa > Zoantharia > Zoanthidae > Zoanthus > Zoanthus sociatus. Next base: position 4,622 of record JAOBAY020000003.1, on the reverse strand, counting down.
GACTAAAGTTTTTTTGCGTCAGCTTCTTACACTACATACAGCGATGATCAAAACATTTCATAACTTACAGTTGCTCTGACGAAGGATTAACGCTTGAAACGTCAGCTTCTTACACTACTTACGGTGCTGATCAAAACATTTCATTCTTGAGTTGTCTAATACAGTTGCTCTGACGAAGGATTAACGCGTTTATTGTCATTTCCTTTCACTACATACAGCGATGAACAAAACAAAGTCATTTCAATCTTTAGTTGTTTAAATGCAGTTACTCTGAAAATAACGTCAGCTCCTTCCGCTACACACAGCGATATTAAAAACATTTCAATCTTGGGATGCTACTTTGACAAACGACTAATGTTTTTTACGTCAGCTCGTTACACTACATACAGCGATGATCAAAACATTTCAAGCTTTGAGTTTGTCTAAATTACAGTTGTTCTGACGAAGGATTAACGCTTAATTGAAATGCCAGCTCCTTACACTACATACAGCGATGACCAAAACATTTCATTCTCAGTCGAGTTGTCTAAATTACAGTTGTCCTAACGAAGGATTAACGCTTAATTGAAACAAGGCCCGCGCAGGGGGAGGGGCTGGGGGGGCTTCAGCCCCCCCACTTTTTCTGCAACAACAATTGAAATCATTTTAAATGTTCGTATATTGATGGTAAAAATATATCATGATTTCAAGTTTTAGTGCATTTATAGCTATTTTAGCAACACAAATTTCAAAATTTTCCCGGGGGAGCATGCCCCCAGACCCCCCTAGACTCGCTAGCCCCTTCGGCGCTCGCTCGGCCAGCCCCCCCACTTTCTGAGCCACTCCGCGGGCCTTGTGAAACGCCAGCTCCTTACGCTACATACAGCGATGATCAAAACATTTCAATCTTGCGTTGTGCTTTGACCAACGACATAAGGTGTAAATTAAAATGTTCAACTTTTAGTTGTCTAAATTACAGTTGCTCTGTTGGAATAACGCTCGAACAAATTTGATTGTTATGATTTCTCGATACACTTATAGTTATTAAATACTTTTTCAAGAACTCCGTAAAGAGTTTGATGGCTAAAAAAACTGCAATTTAAAATCTTTTTTTTTTGCTATTTTATATTGTCAGTTTACAATTCGGTTATTATTTTTGAATAACGAATAAAAAGTAAGTGAATATTTTATGATCCAATATTGATAAAAAAAGGAAAACATTTAGAAACACAATAACAAGGGTTTCTTTCAGTATTTGAAGCTGACATAGCAATTATAGATACTCAGAATATCTGTAAATATTTCACACCATACGAAATACAGAATATTGGTTTAATACCAATACAACCAGATATATTTAATTATTTTATAACACACGAAAAGCTATAGAGAGAAAAGAAAGCTTCTGCATGGGAAAGAATTTTCAAAAACCTTGTGAGATTTATGGAAATTTATTAGTCATTCAAGAGGTTTTGATTTAGTTCTGTTGTTTTCCCGCGTCGTGTTGCGTTTCCTGTTTGAAAAATAGTTTTCCTGGTATGACAGTGCTATATAGCTGTATATAATCGCAAATAAGCATGCACGACAGGGTATTTTTTTTAAAAGTTACAAAGTTACCGAAATGCGCGGTCAGATAACTAAAATATTTTCTGGTACATTTTTGTAACGATTAGAAACAAGAAAAAGGAATGTTTTTTTTTATATCTAGTTGCAATTTCATGTTTTATTTCAATTTTAAAGATTTTAGTGTTTTACAAGAACTAAAAAAAGAATACATAATTGATTCCGTAAATATTTATATTCAATTTTAAAAAGTTTTTAAAATGTAAATCAAAGGCATTCATATCTGATTGAAGTTGATTGCTTTGAACAAAGTTAGAGAAATTCCTGTCTTTAGATGATTATAAAGCTAATTTGATTTTTAGTTTTTACTATATCTGAGGTTTGACAGTTCATAATTATAAAAGTTTCACAATACTTTTTTTTTTGTTGACGTTTGAATATTCATTGTAAAGCCATAAAAGAAACGCCTCAAAGATAAAATTATGAATTGAGAATTTATGATGGTTGATGCGCCTTTTTTCGTATTGTTTAAATCAGCAGTTGTTTAAAAAGCGATTGAAGTCTGTTAATTAAAGCAACGGGTTTATTTGAAAACAATCTGCCAAGGTTTGATTTGACGCTTGCATTCAATTTTTTTTCAGTGATGACGGGTTTAACCGGTCAGGCAAGCAACCAAGAATAAGTTGTAAGTATTCGGGAGGTCGATATCTCTCGCCTCAAAATATAGAAACGAATGACAAGTTTATCTTAATTCGTAGTAAAATCTGTTAGTTTCTCGCTTAAAGTAACTAGAGATCTCATTTTGAAATGAATGACTTGAAAATCCACTGAAAAGGTTGCCTCGGTTTCGTTGCCTGAACTTGGTCAGAATTGTAAACACGAACAAGATTGAAATGTTTAGATTTAAGTATATAAGCAATGGAGATGTTAACGATGTATTTATTAAAATGTCAAATCCACAACAGCTAAAAGTTTTTTTGAATGTTTAGTTTTTTGTTGTTAAAACTTTTAAAAATGTTTCAACTCTGCTCTTTTTGTTTTTCTCACTCAAGTCGAGATAATCTCTTTTCATTTACATCAAAGAAAAGGCGACTCAGTTTTCGCAATTAGCACTGTTGCTGTTTAAAGTAGCTAATGTTTGTGTTCTCTGAATTGTGATTCAAAATCAAAAATAAGTATTTTTTATCAAGTGATTCTATTTCAGAAGCTGTTTCAAGCTAGAGGTTTAAAACAATAGAGGCGTCAGTTTGTACGCGAAGAGTTTTCCTGTGTTTGACAACAACGTATATAATTATAAAAACTGATTATACCGTTAAATAAACATTACCTTGAAGCGATTTTGAATTAAAAGTCTAGGACGGATGTGCTGTGACAAAAATCTGGAACAAGTCTGCCTTCAGAACAAACGTTATTTCACAACCAAGTGCTTTTAACTGAGCAATGAATTTGCATACGTGTATTGTTTCGGTAGATTTCACACTCGCAGTTCCATTTCAACGATAAACCATTGAACAATATCGAAGCTCTAGTCACTTCGCATGCAAATGAAGAGTTTATATTCATATATTCTTAATTTAGATATTTGCGGTTTTTTCGAAGTTAGGTTAATTATATATATATTGGACATTTTTATGACTTAAAATTCACCTAAAGGAAATTGGTGGCGATTTGATAATCGTTTGACTTTCAAGGCGTTTATGCATTTTGGCGATCTGAACTCGTAGGCTTATTAACTTTGGGAAGCTTGACCCGTACTTGTTTAACATTCAATTTGTGGTTGTGTAATACTAAGAATCATGTATGCATGACTGGACATCACTGAATCGTTTAGTCAGATGAAAGGAATTGTTTTTTTTATGTTCTTTTGTTGATCTTTTAAATTGAAAATAAAAATACTAAGAAACAAACAAGTTAAAGAATGAAGCTACCGTTCAGTATCTATCATTCATCAAATTCTAGTTTAGTTTAATTTTTTTGCATAAAATGCATGCATATATTCAGTAAATAAACATTATTATTAAAAATCCAGAAGTCGCCGACAAATGAAGAAAATAAAGAATGAAAACAAATCAGAAGAACAACTTGGACACTTAATATTTAAGTTAAACAAGAAATAGATAAA
>JAOBAY020000001.1:4313-15285 GCA_025331085.2 Zoanthus sociatus | reverse complement strand
GAAAAAATTGTCCTCTTCTATATGGGATTTTAGATTAATTCCTTATTTCATGTATCAAATGTGAGCTAAGCAATCTGTCCATGCAAGAAAACTAAAACCTTGTGGACCATTAATTTTGTTTTTGCAAAATAATTGTTTTTTTTTGCAAAGCAGAAAACTCCATTTTTTCACATTGTTACTTTTCTGCACAAGCATGACATTACGTATTGTTTTTTTTTTATCTATCAATTAATCTTACTGTTTGTATAGTCAATTTTGTTAGATATAGGACTCTGTTGATAACAGTTGTAATTTTTTAACACTGAAAGAGTTACTCTATTGAAATAATGGTATCTATCTCTCTATGCTATACGTTGCCTGACATTACGTATTGTTTTTTTTTCCAGCAATGACTTTGTGGGCTTGTATCTCACCAGGGATAACAATTGCGATTGTAACCATCTTAATGATTCTAATTTTGATATTTTACTTTGTCATGGACAAAAACTTCAGCTCTGGTCTCAGAAATGCAACCAGCAGTTGCACAGACGTTGTTTACAAGAAACTTGAGAGCGAGGTTGAACATTCGCCAGAGAGATGTCAATCAGATTCGAAAGAACATACTAGTTTTCAGGCTTCCAGCGGAGAGCCTAAGGAAGAGTCATTTACTTGGCGAGAAAAGTTCAGAGCGTTGAGAGAAATTTTACCGATCGCAGGTTCAGTCACTGTTGCCTGGATAGCTGAATACTTGATCATTCAAGCAGTAATCACGACAATTGCTTTCACAAACGCTCCTTTTCCACCTCGAGATCACTACCAGTACTACATCTTTACATTCCTGGGGGGTGAGCTGTTCGGGAGATCATATCTCGTGTTAGCAACCTCCATAAAGCCTGAGTTGGCCGCAAAACTTGTCATACACCGGTTATGGATTTTAGCCACCATTGAGTGGGTTCATTTGGTTTTCTTCGGTTTTGTTGCCTGGTATCGCTTTGTACACTCGGTGTCACTGGTGCTTGTGCTTGCATTCACCGCCGGAGTAGTAATAGGAGTAATGTACAGCAACATGCTTGCGTTATATTCACAGATCTTCGATCCCACAGTGCGAGAATTTACTCTCGGATATGCGTCCGTCGCGACAGGAACAGGCGCATTTACAGCCGGGCTCCTGGGCCTTATCATCGAGCCGTGGTTACGAAGTCATTGTCTCGGAGTAGCAAAAAGCCGAGATTATTGTTTGACGAGATCAATCAACAGAGGTCTTAACGCATGCGCACGTAAGAAATTGTGACTCATGCTCGAAATTAAGTCAAAATTCAAGCAATGAAGACGTTGTTCTTTTATTTTCAAAGTTACATTGTTTTGTTGCACATAATTGATTTAAATGATATTTGGTTTTGAAAAGATAGGTAAGATTACATAACGCGCGATGATAAGACGATGAATACACATCTCTAAGATACTTAGGACTGGAGTTTTGTCAGCGTTTTTTGAACTTCTTCTAATTTATTAACGTTTGATTTTTCAAAGTATTATTTTCCCAATTGTAACAGTTTTTAATTTTTGCTTGAGGCTTGTTTAGGTTGAGTGATTAAGATGTTTTAAAGAAAACATCGACCCAATAAACGATTTACGTAACATTGACCCGATAGACGATAAATACGTATCATTGACCCAATAGACAATTTACGTAACACCCAATGGACGATTTACTTAACATGGATCCACAAATTTTACGTAACATTGACCCGATAGAAGATTTAGGAAACATTAATCTAATAGACGATTTACGTAACATGGAACCAATAGACGATTTACGTAACGTTGACCCAATAAACGATTTACGTTACATTAACTCATTAGACGACTTACGTAATATTGACGTGATCAGCAGACAATTTCTGCAATAAACAGATAAATTGTAGTTTTTTTTTCATATTTATATAATTATTTCGACTAGACTTTCCGCAACTAAATTATGGTTTCTAGTTTCTACCAGCGCATTTTTAGCTTAAGTCGGCATTTTTTTGGCAATGTAAGAGCAATATCTTGATCAGCCAATTAAAAAGCAGAAAATGTTACATTCAACCAATTAAACCACGGTAATTACCCTTTCACTGCTTTCTCCCAGCCTCAGCTCTTCTTTGTTTTCCCCTACCCACATACACACCCTAACTATCCTCTAATAATAAATCCATTCAGGACTAAAAATCCAGGAATATAAGCTATAAAGATTGTCTATTATATTGATACTGATCAATACCGGAATTTCTCTTTTTACTAAAAAATTGTATCCTCATCGCGCGCAGTGGCGATACTATTCACTTGTGAAGATTTGGTGTTTCCATGGTTACTAACATGATTAGCCAATCACAAGAGAGCTTCCCGCTCAAGCGCGCTGCCGGTTCTTTGAAATTTCATTCCCAAAATTTGGAGATTCATCATTATCTATGAAATAAACAGAATATTACATGGCCACTTAAGGATACAATACGTTCAGCACTCGAAGACAAAAATTGTATACCAGCGGGGCCATGTCTAAGCTAAAAGCTAAATCCTTTACAAGCCTAGTGGCCCATGGAGCCGGCGCTTATCTCCGGCTTCTGTAGTGTTAAGCGGATGAGAGTCTTTGACTTTCCCTGGACGGGACACTAATCCATCGCAGGTTAGCTCTCAGCAGACGCTGGTACTCATTTACCTACCCCGGAAGGATGGAAAGCTGAGTTGGCTTAGGCGGAAAAGAAGGTTACCCAAATATTCGAATCTCGGGAAACTGCCGGGACCGAACCGGGGACCTTATGGTTGGGAATTAGAGATCTTACCAACTGCGCCAACCACGTCCGCCCTTAAAAATATAGAACTTTTTAAAAATTAACGCGAACAGGATTTTTTGGAGCAAGTAGCGAATTACCTTTGTTTAGAATTCATCAGCTGTCCTTTAGGAAGTTAGTTCAATGTTTTAATGAAAGATTAGAAGAACTCACCCAGTATTTAAAACGTTGTTATACGTCGTTACCTGTTAAGTAAACATCGCCATCTTATCAAAAAAAGTCGGAATCTGCATATTTTTGTCTTTAGGTGTTCGCCATCACAAAACGAACCAATTTTACACGCCAGTTTCACACGCTAATTTCACACGCATAGTGCTGCCTTATAAAATTCAACGCTCAGCTTACACAGTCAGGCGCCAAACGGAACATCAATTTTATATTCAATTTTATCTTGTTAATGGTGTCAGGCAGACACCGAAACGGCGATTTACTTTTAGCGTTAACTTTTATAACCAAAGAACCAATTTCAACGATTGTAAATCCGATATTCAGTACAAATCTAACAAAGGGTTGAGTTCTAAAGTGAAAGAGAAAAACCGAACAAAAACATTGCAAAGCGCTGCACAAGAAACCCTAGCTTGAAACTTGCATTGAAGGCGGGAAAATTTCAGTACGCGCGACAAAAAGCGCGCCAAATCACTGGAACTGTATATTTTGATAAATGACACCTTTCGCTGTAGTAAAAGCTAACAAATAATTTTTTATTAATATATTCAGACTTGGGTATTTTCAAGCCATGGGTTAAAATATAAAAACATAAGTTAAGCAAATTAATTACCGGTTGTCGTAAGATCGATGTTTACGTCCAGAGCACGTGATCGGTTTTGACCAATCGCACTCGCGGAGTTTTTACAGTGAAAGAAGATTGCCTGTTTATCATATTTATTCGGTGGCATTGGCGTCTTATTTCGAATTTTTTCCAGACAAGATCAGAACTAGCATCATTGCTTGTAAAAGGTAAAAATCGTCTTGCAGTACCAAGATTGTACGCAGTTATTTAATAAAACATACTTTTCTATGGGTTTAACTAAACCCGTCAAACAATCAAACGAGTATAAAATTAGATCAACAACATTGACTGAACACTGAACAAAAATGCAAAATTTACAATTTCTTTGAAAAGTAAGGTTTTCTGTTCAAAGAGAAAAAGAATTCCCATTTCCACGATAACACGTTCATGGCTGGTAGTTTTGATGTTGACATTTTCAAATTGACATGAAGTAAACATGTGGCTGAACGCAGCTGTTTTCTTTTGAGAAATAGTCTTATTAATGGATGGAACTTGCCGCTGTTGTAGTGAAAGCATAAATTCTTTTCGCGGTGGTTCAATCAAAGTGCCATGGAAAGTATATTGCTGCATTTAATTTGCGAAGCCGCTGAACTGATGGTAGGTTGTAATAACTTTAGATGCTAGACTCCGTTACCGCGGCACTGCTTTTTTGTGAAGACTATTTAATTTTTTTGTAATTTTGAATGAAAGTCGACATTTTTGTCTCAAAAAAAAAAACACCTACAGCCCTTTGTATTGCCTTTTCGGTTTGTTATGTGTGTAGTTTTGTCTACTTGTTCAGTTTGCATTTCTGCAAATCGTTTAGAACTATTTCTTTGTTATTTTGTTGCTAAACTCAGCTCCATTTTCGGAACCAATGAATTTTTTTACCAAAGGTTATTATATGTTTAGCGGTCAATTTTTTGGAACAAAAAAGAGACACATTTGCTTTTTTGTAGGCTGTGGATTTACCGGCAAAATAAACCAGTTATTCAACCAATAGTAGCGCGCGTACCATTTTTGTTATTCATAAACTATATTTAACAATTATTCACCGAAATGGAAGTGAATAGTGGTGGATATTTACCGAACCGTGAATGTTTTAGTATAATACCACACAAGCTGAGTAACTAGCGGACCAAAGAGTAACTTTATTTGCGACATTTTGAGACCGAAGCGAAACGGGAAGCCATTTTGTTTTTTTTCTGCTGCTCGAAGGTGGATAGTACTTGACTAATCACCTCCGAGTTAGCCAATCAGCGTGCGCGAAAAGCACTATTCACAAGTGTGTTATATACTAAAAAGGAGGTAGTGTATGTTTAAAATGACTAACAGGTGATTAATTCTCAGAACATCACGCTTTTATAATTCTTAAAGCAATAAACATAAAATATTAAGTCAAATGCGATAGCTGCTTTTTGTTGAAACAATTCCGTAAAATTTAAGAACCAGTCCTCACCCCAGTCGGCTGCTAAGATGAACTGGTTTTTGTTTTATTACGACAAGATTTCTTGTAAGAACCCAAGGGTTTTCCAAGGTCCTTTTATTCAGCTTATATTTATTTTGTTTAAGTAAGTTGTTCCGGCACGTTAAAGAAATGGTTTAAAAGACTAAATGTTCAAGTCAACGTTTTTTTTTTCAAGGAAAAGAAAAAAATTTTACTATTGATTAAATTTTATTACATAGATGTGAGTGTTTTATTGTTAAATACGCCACTCGCAGATTTCATATAAAACTACATCCGGGATGCGAGTGACATATTTTCCATACCCTCACTAGTTAAAATATCCATGACGTCATTCCCTTGTTTTTCCTTTGTTTTTCGTCTATATATATATTTTTATTTTCGAATTATCTATATAATAAAAAAAATTACACGTTGGCTTGAACATATGAAGTTTATGTTCTCGTGGAAAAAAGATTTCACTCTTTTGCTGCGCTCACTCGTGTAATATTGTTTTCACTCGAAGATAAACTGCATATGTTCGCGCCACCGTGTAATATCCCTTATATATTTGCGGGGCTTCGTAATGATCATATAAATATGAACTTTGTAGTTTTGTGGGCACGGATATATGACATACGTACATCACATCTCAATTGTTAACATTATTATATCTTCTAAGGTACATTTTGACAATGCAAGACATGATGGCCGTATTGCAGTTGATCTTCGAACAAAGTCCACATTTCTAACCAGGTGTAAAGGCTATCTTAAAGATTCTGATAATGTAACAGGTAATATGAATTTCTGTGCCTGTAGGTAAAGCTCGCAAGACAACATGAAATTAGTAAAGAGTTTTAATTGCGTTCTCGCAGGCGCGAGAAATCGAGTTTTTTTAGACTGAAATTTGACCGCCCTTCTATTTTTTTCAGGGGCTTTGGGCCTCGTCTTCGTGTACATCAACTACGTCTGTGCATGTTGCCTTCAGTTGAAGCCTACTCTTTGCGAGAAGTGTGTGGGTTCTTTTAAGTCCCTCGACAGAGAAATCGAGAGACTGAGCCTACGGTTTAACGTCCTTATACGAGAAGACGCGAAGGTCTAACCATTTGCATATGTTAAAGCAAAGGCAGCACCTTCTCCTCAGTTATTTTAAGACCCTGAGTGTTGGTCCTGCCGGGAATCGAACCTGAGCCTCCCGCACAGCAGACTCGCGCCTTACCAACTGGGCTAACCAGGCGACATATTGAACAGTCCAATGTTTAATAAATAAATTTTTCCAACTATTTTCATAACAAATTGTGTTACAAAAAGGAACAAAAAAAAACGAATTATAGGCAATTTTAAGTTAAAAAAAGGTTAGAGCTGGCGTCGATTTGGGTGCATTCACACGAAAGAAAGGTGTCACGCTCAGTATCCGATATCCTGGCTAATCTTTGATTACTGCTAGTTTATTAAAGAGCAAGCAAATAATACAGAATTAAAAAACGAGCCCGCGCGCTTTGTTCAGTTATATAGAATCACGCGTGAATTTTAAGTTCACGAAAGAAGTGCCGAGAGAAAAACGTTTCCCCGCGTTTTTAACATTCGTCTCAGAATGATACCTCCATTTTTTTTCCCGCCCATTGGATGGATGGATTCACACTTCTCTAGTTATGACGTTACTCACCGTTATTTTAACTCCTTCTTTATTTGGACTCTATGCCTTTATTTGGAACTGAGTGGACTTTGGACATTGTCGCAAGTAGTCGGATATCTTACAACTAGCATTTCTAATTAACGTTATTGTTTCGTAAAATAAACGAAAACTGATTTGCTCCAAATTATTCATAGTAGTCTAAAACGTACATACCACCACTGTCTGTTGCATGCGAATCAAGTATTTATATTTTACAACTACCATAAGAGTAAATTACTGTACGTTCTACCAAAAAGGCACAATACGTGAATGTGTTACCATTTGTTTGTAGATATGAAACTATCCATGCAATTTACAATCAGACTTTTGTTGATCACTATTGCCAGTATAAAAATAAACAAAGCTAGACCAACACGCAAGTTGGAAAAAAAGCTTTGTGATACTTTCAAAGCGCGGTGCAGCCGTTATTGAAAAAGCACTTAAAACTCGATTCAAGGGTAAAGATTAAAAATTCAAAGGCTTAAGCAGAAGTTTGCTTAGTTTTCAAACAACTATTCTTAATTGACACTGAAATGATTTTTTATCGTTTTTTTTAATTAATCAGGTTTGTTATTAATAATGGTTATTTTTCATTAATTTCGTTAATTCATAAAACTCTTTTTTTTTTTCATTTTAGCAAATTATATCAAATACTTATTAGTGGCGTTCGACTTCGTAGTGATTGGAATCTGCTTTGTATCCTGCATTCTCACAATACGCTCACTCATCCGTTCATTTTGGCTGGCTAAGGTATGTTGATAATCACATGGTCGTTCATTTTGAGTGACTAAGGTATGTTGATAATCACATGGTCGTTCATTTTGACTGGCTAAGGTGTGTTGATAATCACTTGGTCGTTCATTTTGACTGGCTAAGGTATGTTGATAATCACATGGTCGTTCATTTTGACTGGCTAAGGTATGTTGATAATCACATGGTCGTTCATTTTGGCTGGCTAAGGTATGTTGATAATCACATGGTCGTTCATTTTGACTGGCTAAGGTATGTTGATAGTCACATGGTCGTTCATTTTGACTTGTTAAGGTATGTTGATAATCACATGGTCGCTCATTTTGACTGGTTAAGGTATGTTGATAATACATTGTTCTAAAGATGTGGAGTACCATAATACCATTTTTGTTGACATTTTGCCAAACTACATTGATTTCATTTGAATTGATTGAAACCTTTCTCTAATTATTTGCTTTATTAGCACCAGTATCAATTTCCATCCACATGTGAACAGAACGACCAATAAATTATTCTTGTTACTGCATTCAGCATGCAAGCAGTTACACATATTAACATACCTATCATTGTTTATTATCACCATCTCCATCATTTTCATCATCATCATTATCATCATCACCACCATCATCACCACCACCACCATCATCATCACTACCACCACCACTATAATCATATCATCACCACCACCACCATCATCACTGCCACCACCACCATCATCACTACCACTACCATCATCACTGCCACCACCACCAACATCACTACCACCACCACTATCGTCATATCATCACCACCACCACCATCATCACTATCACCACCACTATCATCATCATCATTACCACCACCATCATCACTACCACCACCACTATCGTCATATCATCATCACCACCACCATCATCATCACTATCACCACCACTATCATCATCACTACCACCACCATCATCACCACCACCACCATCATCATCACTATCACAACCACTATCATCGCCATCACTGTCACCACCACTATCATCATCATCACCACCACCACCATCATCGTCACTGTCACCACCACCACTATCATCATCATTACCACCACCACCACCACCATCATCATCATTACCACCACCATCATCATCATCACTACCACCACCATCATCATCATCATCACTTCCACCACCACTATCATCATCATCATCACCACCACCACCACCATCATCACTGTCACCACCACCACTATCATCATCATTACCACCACCACTATCATCATCATCATCATTACCACCACCACTATCATCATCATCACTTCCACCACCATCATCATCATCATCATTATCATCATCATCTTTGTTTCCATCATTTTCATTAACATTGTCACTCACCATTTTCGTTGGCAGCACTACTTTCAGCATAACTGTTTTCATTATCGTAACTATTTTCAAATTTATCATTTTTAACATCGTAGTCATGATCAACATTGTCATAACTTTCATCATTTTTATCGCCACCGTCATCACATTCATCATGTTATTCATTGTTATCGCCATGACTACCATCATCATCACCATCATCATCATCACCATAATTGTCAATTCTTGACATTCGCACAATCCCAATAGACACAAAATACAATAGACATAGCGACCATGTTTGTGTCCTAGACAAAAGTAATAATCAAAATCCTTTTGTTAAGAGTACACCAACATGTCCGCCGTGACGTTAGGTGAAAACCGGCAATACATTGTCTTGTCATTCACTAAGTTGCAATTTTTTTGCTTTCAGGATGTGTCAAAGTTTTTCAAACACAGCCGACAAAAGGAACTGAGATTATTAGAACTACGTGTGTTTTTTAACATGTGGTTCATTCTCATTGTCATCAGCGACTTGCTTACTATTATCGGGTCGTCATACAAACTTTTTATTGATCAAAAGGTAAGTTTAATTTGGTTATTCGCCAAATGAAGGGTATGGATCAACTGTAAACAAAATATATGTGGCTGGGTATTTTAATAGGGAAAAAAGAGTGCGATAATGGATGCATCTTCTGTTTATTACAGTTGCATGTGATGCAGCTCTTTGTTCTCTTATTCCGCGGACGGACCTAGAAGAAGCAGGCCAGGGCATTTCACTGCAAGAACCTAGGTGTCTGACGTTTGGAAAGTCGTGTCATTTTAATTAGAGACATGGAAAAAAAGAGTAAAGAGTAAGAGTAAATACTTAATGACAAGTCCCCTAATGGGGCTTTTCAGTGTCATGTTAAAAACCCCCTCTCTCCCAGTTTAAGAATCCCAACTGGTAGGAGGCAAACCAGTTGGCTATTTACAAAGCGTGGTGAATTTGCCCCTGGGATCACCGAGGACAAATTCATTCAGTAGTCCAAATCAGGGATTTGAACCCATGTCTTCCACATTCAAATCGCCAACTCTGACCACTGAGCCTCCCTTGCATTTTGATTGGCTACTCAACTAGGAGACAATTTTCAACAGTATCACTTCCTTTTTCAACTCTTGCATTCTCACTGGCTTCTCTGCTGGGGGTCTTTTTCAATAATTCCAAGGTAGCGAAAACTTGCTTATCAGATAATAGGTATTTCTTAACTTTATTAATGCCACTTTGTCAAACTAGTTGAGTGATAACAAAACAATTAGACCTCTCGGCTTCATGCACGATCAGATAGGACATTCGGCATAGACTACTGACGAACCCTCCCTCAAATAAATACCCCTCTCGAATAAGCATCTCCTCTAAAAAATAATAAATCAATAAGAGTCTAGGGCGCTTCTTCGAATAAATAAGGTAATGTCCTTCTGTTCCGTTTCGTAAAATTATCAATCTAAAATATAAACGAGTTAAATCTGTGGATTGTCACAGGCAAAATAAGTTGCAAAGTTTAGACTTTAGTGGCTGGCACACCTCATAAGTCAAAGTATTCCTTAACTTTATTAATGCCACTTTGTCTAACTAGTTGAGTGATAATACAATTAGACCTCTCGGCTTCATGGACGATCAGATAGGACATTCGGCATAGACTATTGATGCACATTTCAGATTGGAGTCTTCTTTCGAGTGAATGCATGAGAAATAAATGGAGGTGGTTATATAGTGAAGCAAATAAAAAAATTGAGGTATGTAAAAAGCAAAAGGAAATAAAAGGATAGAGATGTGTGAAAAAAAATGAAATGTTAAAAGACTAGCTGGCATACCTCATAAGTCAAGTTTCAGTTTGCTCAACTCCTCAAAGTCACCAAAAAATATTTAATCACAGGCAGTTCTTTGAAGACTATAAGAAAAGGGCTTGAGGCCCCGCAGAAAAAGGTAAGATAACTTTTATTCCACCATTTGCAGTCTGCAGCCGAGAAGATAAAAATTGTTTAGTGTCTGTAAGTCATGTTAACCAGTTCTGCTTTTTGTCTGTCATGTGAACCAGACCTGCTTTCTGTCTGACATGTTGACCAGTTTCGTTTCAGATCTGTCATGTGAACCAGTTCTGCTTCTGTCTGTCATGTCAAACAGTTCCGCTTTTTGTCTGTCATGTGAACCAGTTCTGC